>LOJH01028871.1:0-17608 GCA_001685095.1 Ellobius talpinus | reverse complement strand
GAGGGGAGCAGAGAAAAATGTAGAGCTCAATAAAAATCAATAAAAAAGAAAAAGGTGACTCTTACAGATGTTGTTAGCATCTGCTATAGTACATTCTAGAGATTCTGAGAAAAAGGAGAAATAAGTAACTTTTAATACTAGGCACAAGAGAAACTAAGTAGCTTCATTTATTATGTAACCATTTTTTTTAAAAAAAAGGAGCATATATGAAAATCCACAACTTAATTTTCAGCAGAAAAACAAATGCTTGAATTAAACTCCATTTTTTTAAGACGGGGTTTCACTACGTAGACTAGACTGGCCTCATAGAAATCCCCCTGCCTCCATCCTGCAAGGGCTAGGATTAAAGATGTGTGCTACTGTTCTCTGCCTAAGCTCACATTCTTAAAAATGGCTTCATAAAAAGTATAATGTATATGTCATAAACTTTACGCATATATACATATGAGTGTTTTAGTACTTTATGCCACTTCCTAGATATTTCAGAAAATGGAGTGATACAGTAAATGGACATTTGGACTAAACTTTCTCTCAATTATAGTGTTATTAAAGTAACTCACAGGTTGCCAGTTTTTTTCCCTTTTATATCTTAGATTTCATTATATATAGGTCTTGTATTCTATTTATGTCCTCTGCATTGGTAGAGATTGTGATTGTTTTTAGTTTCATTATAATGCACAAGCTGCTGTGAACATCTTCACGAAGCATTTTCATGGGCAATGACTTTATTTCACTTTGAGTGGAATTTCTAGGTGATAGAAGTACGTACTTTATGTTTCTTTAAGTTGTTTTTCCAAAGAGGATGTAGTAATTTATACCCCTCTGGTGGTGTTTGAGCTTCATCACTGTCCTATGTCCTCAGCCACAACTGATATCACAGATCTCCTGTTTCATCCCCTTGGGTAGCTCTGCCATGTGACTGGTGCCATGACCTTTTCCCTAATGATCCCTGGTGCTCAGCATCTCCACATGGGCTGGTCTGTCATCTGCACTCCTTTCTCGGTTTAACATCAGGTCGTGTATTTAGCTTACTTTGTGTTTCATTGCTTTCCTTTTATCAAGTGGCAAGCGTTCCTGAGCATTTTTTTTCAAGTTCAAAATTACTTCCACATAAAAAAGCAAACACTATTCTAGTACACATCATTTGCCTGTCATGGTGGCACACTCAGGAATTGTTTTTGTAAGATCAGCATCTTCCCGGCAAGCCTCTTCTAAAGGAAGGTCAAGGATGAGCTGGATTGGAAGTCATTGGCCAGAGACAGTGATGGTTGGGCAGCAGCTCGGCAGATCTTTTGAAACGGGGAAAAGCCTCCTTAACTGCTGGGAATGGGTGGCTGCTGGTTGGAAAGATGTGGAGGTGCTTTTTATTGTTTTCCTCCTGCCTGTTTCTACAGAAGTTGTTCAGCTTCCCCTGCCCTGTCCCTTTAAGTATGGTGGAGAATTGCTTGCCATACAAAGTTCACCTGACAGTGACCATGAAGGGACTGGAGGGTAGGGTGAGCAGTGATGTGTGCTCCATGGCGGGCCCCTCAGTGCATTCCCCTCCACAGTGACCTCTTCAATCAGCCCCACTTGTCCACCTGTCCTCTCTTTCGTTCACCACCAAACCCACTCCTTCCTAGTATTTCTCATAGAATAAAAAGTGAGCCAAATACACGCCTGTAACTGAGTTAAAATAGCAACCAGTAGGTAAATTAGCCAGTATCAGATAATGTTTAAAAAAAATGAGACAGAGAAGACTCTTGTTCAATCCATTTGCCATCTCCTGGCTTTCAGTTTTCCATGCGCTCAATGGAAGCCAGCTTTTCATTCATGAAATCCTATGGAGTCCACAGTGTACAGGATGCCACAGGAGGCTAAGAGGGAGGTGATCATGAACAAAAGTCCTAAGACACGTTTCCCCAGGAGGCTTCCATCATGGCAGAAGAAATGCGTGCTGAAAATTAAGTAAGTACGTGTAGTTTTGGTTATAATAAGCTGCAAGATGAAGGAATATACACTGAAGAGACAGAGGTTGGTGAGTGCCTAGATTCTAGAATGACACACTCCAGAAGATTAACAAATAGGGCTGAGAGCTTAAAATTCTTCTATGGTTTCTATGGCTTTGTTTTGCTTTTGCGATTAAAAAATGGGTTGCTCTCGGTGTTAAAAAAATGAGATTTAAATTCACCCACAATGAGCTGTTGTATCATAATTCTAATCCAAAATATTGATAAATTTAACCAGAAAACGTTGTCTTTTGTAATTAGAGACTGTGCTTTGGTTTCTCGGCCGCCCAGACCCAAATAATCACAGAAAAACTATATTAATTACAACACTTTTTGGCTGATGCCTCAGGCATATCCTTAGTTGGCTCTTACATCTTAAATTAACCCATTTCTATTATCTTATATTTTACCATGAGTCTCATGGCTTGTTACCTCTTGCTTCTTGGGCAGCTACATGGAGTCTGCCTGGTTCTGCCTTCTTTCTCCCTGCATTCAGTTTAGTTTTCCTGCCTACCCATATTCTGCCCTTCCATCAGCCAATGCAGCTTCTTTATTAACCAATGATAATAAAATATACTCATAGCATACAGAGGGGAATCCCACATCAGTCTTTATTGACTGGGGTGTAGCTTTAACATGTTTTAGAGAGCTTTGTATTTGGAAACATAGGTAAATCATAGAAAGCTAGATACATTGATGAAGCTGTCCCTAGTGTTTCATGTGAAATTATCAGTAATGTCCTTGTGTCTTCCTAAGTGACAAATGTGTGGTGTCTGTCAGAATAAAATATGGTAGAATTAAATACTGAACACATAAAGGAAATATTTGCACCCCAAATGTTGTCTCTCATATTGTTCTGTAATCTTTCCTGGCAAGTGGAGTGTAAATGTGTGCTTGAGAAGTTACAAGTAGAGTATAAAGCAACAATTTCTGAGATTTGATTAGCCCAGCCATTGAAGACTCCCAAACTTGGGGAAGAAAGTTGCAGAAAAGTCAGTCACTCTGAAGCAGTTTCCAGGCTGTCTGCTGCGGGCTCAGTGCTGTCGAGTGTGTCAGTGCAGTTTGTGAGTGGTGTGTGAATGGGTGACCGTGTTGTGTACCTGCTCCGCCTTCTGTCTCTCTCTCCCTCGGCGCCTCCACCAGCCTGATGCTGTCTTGGAGTTCTCCAAGAGTGACGCAGTTGTTTCCTGACATGGCTAACGATTCCAGTGACTGTTCACAACACCTGCGACACTCGAAGCTCGTGTAACACGCCGCCCAGGGCTGCTACCCCTTCCCACCCATGCTGTTGCGGTCATCCAGCACCCGATTTTAAAGTCTGCTTGGCCACCTCTAGGGCCAGAATAAATCACATCCTCTCCAAACATTAACTCAATATTGTGTTTTATGAAACTGGTTATGTCTTATTTTTCTACCCACAAAGAGACTCGACGTTTGGATCTACATGGCATCGGTAGGCTCATACGTCAAGTCTGAGCATCTTGGCTTTATGCGTTTGTTTCCAGAAGGTTTCAAAGTGATGGACTCCAAAGACTCTGAGGCTTGTTTATAGTTCAATTTTGTTTGTTTGTTTCACTTGCATGTTGATTTGATTTGAATGAGTTTAATGTTATCCTCTTATTGTAAATTATTAGATAATTCATTTCTGAGAAATTAAATTATGCTAGAAAAAAGCTGTTAATGAAGCAAAAACTCTTATTTGTAAAGGTAAAGTAATTTAAGCAAAAAGTTAAAGTTTAAAAGTTTGGTGGTGTTCAAAAGAAATAGGAGAAAGCATATAAAGGAGTATTGGAGATTTGCCAAAGATATTACATTGGGTCACTTTTTCTTCTAACAAATACTAGGATTACTAAGAAGAATTCCGTTCTTTGGTATAGCTGCATCATTAGATTTCCGAGGCTTTGCTTTGAAAATCTCCTTTTCTGCTTCTTCTTTGCACTTCATAAAAGCAGAAGCTACACTGGAATGTTCAGTGTGGCATTTGCTAATATGTAAGTGTGTTTATGTGGTGTTAATCTGCTGTTGCCCCTTCCTCCCGTCCCTTTTGGTTAATGTGAATCATGGTTGTTACTTTTTTTCTACCCTCAGCACCGTGATTCAGTGCCATCCACTTCCTCTGGATCACCAAACTACTCCACACAGCCCTCTGGGAACCTTATTTGTCATGGTTGAGCAAGCCACCTTGCGTGCCATTGGCCAGCATGAGCTGAGCAGCTGCCCTCAGGGAACAGGATGAAGGTGGCCACCACATCCTGTTTTGGGGGAAGTAACAAACACCTCAGAGCCTTGAGAGTGTGTATGGTTTGTAGCAATGCATGGGTTTCTCTTTATTTTGTAACATACACATAAATCTGATATTGAGAAAAGGCAAATTTGTCTCATCTGGTGGCTCACTTCTGCCCTCAAGGTACAAGCATAAGAGTTGAGCACCATCATCCCCACCCATCATGCCTGTGTCATGTTTATGTGGGCTGAATTTTACTAGACGGATGCAGTTTTTGAAAAACTTGAAACAGATTCTGATACCTCAAACACATCCTAAGCTACTCGAGTATAATTTCAGGGAATTTCAAGCCAAGAGATTTTTGCTGTTGTTGTTCCTTAGACAAGACTCTAAAAGTGGTTCTGAAAGCTGTGCCTTAGGGGGAAAAATTGCCTTAGGGGATGGAGAGGTGACTCAGAGGTTAAGAGCACTGACTACTCTTCCAGAGGTCCTAAGTTCAATTCCCAGCAACCACATGATGGCTCACACCCATCTGTAATGAGATCTTGGTGCACTCTTCTGGCATGCAGGCATGCAGGCAGGCAGAACATTGTATACATAATAAATAAATAAACCTTTTTTAAAAGTTGCCTTAGTCAAACTGTTTTCAGTAGGCTTACACTCCATGTAATCTTGCCCATGGAAAACTCGATTGTAGTTGGAATTTTCTTTGGGCTTCCAAACAGCTCCCAGATAAAGACAGAGACTTATTAATTATGAATGCTCAGACTTACCTTAGGTTTGTTCCACTAGCTGTTTTAACTTAATTTAACATGTTTCTATTCATCTACGTTGTGTCTCGGGGCTTTTTACCTTTCTTTCATTCTATATGTCCAACTTTCCTGCTTCCTCTGTGTCTGGCTGACTAGTCCCTGGGCATCTCCCTGGTGTCTCCTTTTCTTTCTTCCCTGAGCCTAAATTACTCCTCCTACTTATTCTCACTGCCTAGAAGTTCTGCCTATACCTCCAGCTTTTTATTAGACCAATCAGGTGCCTTAGGCAGGCAAGGTAAAACAGCAACACATCTTTCCATAGTCAAACAGTTATTCTGAAACATAAACAAATGCAACACATCTTTCCATAGTTAAACAAATGCAACACATCTCTGCTTAGTTAGACAAATATTCTGCAACACTCAAGACTATCCCTCCTAAGGAGAAGATGGGATCCCTCCTCCTTGTGATGGCATGATGCCACCTAACCTATGGCCTGCAGTAAAGAGAACTCTAGTTCTTTTATTTATGGTAAAACTTTGCAGGTTCAGGAGTCAATACAGTTTAAGACTGGGGACAAATAATTAAACCATTTACAGACTTGACAGGTGTCAGAAGATCAACTTCTCCTTTGAGCTTTGGGTAGTTTTGAGACTTAATCTTTAACTAAGGTTTCCTGGAAGCCTCCAAACATGGAAAGTGAGAGACAGAAGCACTAGTCGCAAAGAGTGTCTGCTGGCAAGGGATGGACATTACTGACAAAGTGGAGTCACACACATACAAGGCTTGATCAAGAGCCAGTGAGACGGCTGAGTCTGTAAAGGCACTTACTACTTAGCCTGCCAACGTGGAAGCTAAAAGACACTGAAAAACTGCCTTTATATTTTCAAAAGAAAAATCATCCCATGGTCAGTAGCTCGGTTGGGGTCAGTTAATGGTGATGGCCAAGGCTGGAGATCAAGTTGTCATGGTTTGGCTTTAGAGTCTGACCTTCAGTCATGAATTAAATGTAGTCATTGCATTCAAAATCAGATTAATGTGAAATTCTGTATGACTGAAGTGTTATGTTTTGCCTGTCAGACTAGTAAAGATTTAAGCGATTGTTAATGCTCATAGTTGACAAGAATGTGAGGTCAAAGACACAAAAGCTGCACATAGGAAGTGGCTCCATGGGTAAAGGATTTGTCATGTACCATGAAGACCTGAGTTGGGATCCCCAGATCTCATGCTCAATAATTCCATTGTTCCTGTGGTAAGATGGAAGCAGGGACAGGTGACCACCCAGATGATCACAGACCTGCTAGCCTTGTGTACAAAGCCACAGATAGAGATCCTGTCTCAAACAAGATGGAAAGCGAGATTTGACCCCTGAGGTTGTCTTCTGATTGTGGCACACAGATACTCACATACACACACACGCACACACACACAAGTACATACAAAGAGATTAAAAAGACAAACAAGAAAAACAAAAACTGCACATTTCCTGTCCTAGCAATTCCAGTTAAGGAATTTTATTTAAGGAAAACTGATAGGACTTGGATCACAAGAGATCTGAAAAATAAAAGAAATTTTAAAAAAAAGTTGTGACATGGTTTAAAATACCAAAGATAAACCAAAAGCAAATGTGTTTAGCTGACTGAGGCATTATGATTTAGCTTTCTTTGAAGGAATATTATACACCTGTAAAAGGGACAGGGTAGATATATCTGAAAAGATGTCCATGCTCTATGATGTAATATGAAGTACATGCAGGTAGACAATATGTGCAATTATTTCTTTATGTAAAGTTTGTGTGTACAGGTAGCTCACATATGAACACATATGAGCATATATTCTGGAAATAAGTTCTCAACACTTAGTGAGATTTATTTAGGCGAGAAAAGATTAGAATGTGTTTCAATCAGCTGGAGCTGCCATGACAAAATACCACAGAGCTAGTGGCTTCTGCAGCAGAGACACACTGTTCATAGTTCTGAGAGCTGGTGGCTTCTGCAGCAGAGACACACTGCTCATATTTCTGAGAGCTGGTGGCTTCTGCAGCAGAGACACACTGCTCATATTTCTGAGAGCTGGTGGCTTCTGCAGCAGAGACACACTGCTCATAGTTCTGAGAGCCAGGGGGGTCAAAGACCAGAGTGCCAGTATGATTGGGTTCTGGCGAGGGCTGGTTTCCAGCTTGCAGCTGGCTTCCTTCTCACTACAGGTGGTGGAAATTGTGAGCAAGCACTGAGGCTCCTATAACCCCTTTGTGAGGGAATCTGAATGGGACATAAGCACTCAGCCCACAGCATAATACTCTCTGTTTACATACAGGTGTTTTCAATTTTTCCAAAGAATATTTATAATTTAATCATCAACATGGTGTTTTCATTTGAAAACTAAAGCAGAGAGCTGTAAGAAACTGAAAATGATATCATTTCAAACTTTTAAGTTTTTGTTTTTATGCATTTGTGAGGTTTTGGGTATTTATGTGTATATGTGGTACGGACAATTGGACCCAGGGCTTCGTGCATCTAAGATAAGCAGTCTACCATTGAGCTATATCTCTAGGCCCCAACTTCAATTTCTGTAGGTAATAAAGTTGAATGATTTTGCAGAGTCACATAAATATAAATGTATATGGAAACCCACAAGTTTCTAGTCCAGTGTTCTTTTTGTTATAATGTGCTGCAAATTAATCATACTAAAGTAAGATTATATAATTCTAATTTAATTTGAAGTTCAAAACAGACTGTGTGAACTGTGTCCCTAGCAGTTCCCTCCACCACCACCATCACTGCCGGGCCATTTGTCACACTCACAGCAGCCCCACTTGTCACTGCAATTCCCTTGGTTGTAGGTAAGGCTAATAAAGTCAGGGGACCAGAGTCTGATTATTGCTGGTAAGGATGACCAGAAGACCTGGGCTGATTTTAAGAAAGGCTTTTCGAATGGGAATGACCAGATACTACTTTTAGTCTGTCCCAGACTTTCTCAGTGAGAGAGAGAGGTGGGGGAGGGGAGCTCAAATATAATTGTATTAGTTCTAAAGAAAAACCTCCAGGCAGGCAAGCGGGAAACCTCTGCTGCTGCCCAGAGGAGAATGGAAAAAGAAGTGGGAGAAGCCATGCCATTTTGAATTAAGCAAGCATGCGGATTAACCTCATGGCAGGCATGTAGCCCTATGGTGGGGAGAGGAGCTTTCGAGAAAGAACAAGCAATCCCAAAGCGTTAGGGGGAAGATGCTGGGAGCAGAGACAGAAAGAAGAAAAGGGGAAGGAATATGTCTCTGAGGAAATGTGCACCAACTTCTGAAGCTGCGTGACTGCAACCCTGTAAACTACTTTCCCAAGGGCTGGGAATTCTGGGAAGGAAAACAACATTACCTCATTAAAGGGATGATCATTCCGCCCATCTATTTTGACAGGCTTGTGGCGAACCTCCTACCTAATGGTGGTCCAGATCATTGACATGGCCCAACTAGAAGTTAGGTCTTTAGATAGGCCTGAGATTTTAATCCTCTTGACCATTTCCTTAGTGGCCTTTCAATGCTGTCATGTCACACACACCCCACTCCACCCCAAGCAATCACTCTAAAATCATTCAGTAGATAGACTGAAGTTGGGGAATAGATAGAGCCCATTTTCACCATGAACATCTAGAGACCCATTTCTAAAGCTGCTCACAAGAGAGATATTCATGTCTGGGCTCAATTGTTAATGCCTGCCTTCATGTGCAGCCTCCAGGCAGATGCTCGGTGAGGAGGGGCTAAGGAGCTAGAACTCCATCCGGCATTTCTGGACAGAGAACTAAGGATATTTTGGGAACCTGGAACCAAAAAATGAGGTAATGCCAGATTCAGACCCTTAAACTATCATATTTCTTCCTAAAAATAACAATGACAATAACATCAATAATAATAAAATTTAAAAAATATATGAGCATGGCTGAGAACACTGGTTTGGAGTCCAACAAGGGAAGACCAGGGGTCTCATTGAGCCAACCCAGTCTCATGAACCTTGCTACCACCTTATATACCGTTCTGGCCCTCATGGGCCAATGGTGAATCTGCATGTCTACAGCTGGGCTCTTCACCTTCCCTCCTGAATCCAAGCCCATGGTGGAGGCAGAGCTGTGAAAACTATCCTAACATTTTTGCTTCAATAATTCTGGGTTTGGGCCAGTGAATTTACACTTATTCTTAGTTGTCAAGAGTGTGTGTAGGTAGCCAGCACTGGGCATAAGCTCCAGGAGAGGCAGACCTAATCTGTAGCATTTGCTAATTTCTATGTGGTAGAAAATCTTTGCCCATAGCTACCCAGGATTTAACCAAAAGCTGATAAGATTCCCAGGTTTCTAACAATTAGTTCTTGTAAGCTGAAGTGGGTGCAGAAGTCTGCTGTAGGTGACCCTGACACAGCTGAGCTAGATAGCTGCTGTTGGCTTCACACTGGTAATGCATCACTGAACCTCAGAACTTTTTTCTCCACTGTTTGATGTGTGCTTAGGTTCTACACGGCCAACCATCTCGTAAGTCATGGCCACTCTGGTGACTCGCCGCTGCTCACGCTCAGCTGATGTCCCCAGCTCCCACCATCACTGCTGTCTGTCTAGACGATGTTAATTTTGTGGACTGTATTTCTTAAGACAGAAACCTGAATTTTTATCTTAAATGGTTTTTCTTCTTCCCACTTCCCACATGCACTCAAATTGTATACCCCTCAATAGATCTTACATATATGACCATCCTTTATATTTATTTCATATGCATACTATTCCCTATATGGTTGCCTTCCACCATTTGTATTCGCCAGCTCAGAAGTATTTCGAGGTTAAAATGACTCTGAGTTTTGAGTTGAGTAGTCAGGATAGAACCTGAGAACTTAAATTTGTCTCTAATTTCCAAGTTTGTGAGCAGCAGCTTTAGGGCTGGGCCTCATTGTCCACTGTAGTGTAGAAACTAAATGTTTTCGTGCCCCACAAGACAGTTCTGCCTATGCTGGCCAAATTCCAATCCCCTTCCAAAGGGTATTCGAGGTTCCTGCAGTAGTGTCAGCATTGGATCTGCGTTCCCCAAAGCGTGTGTTCACCTCTCATTGACTGCCAAGTCCCATGTTCTTCTTCCCGAAATCTGTCCTCCCAGGTTTACCTTAGTGTTTACTTTCTTTGCCACACCTCCCTCAGAATAACTTCTACCTTCCATCCTCTCTTATAAGTCACCACTCTCACTTTCAGTTGTGATCTTGTAGGTGTCTGGGGACAGAGAGTGGTATTTATGTTTGTCATTACTCATTCACTACTAGGTATGCTGTAGATCCTAAATCATATTAGTGAATTGTGGGTATGCATTACCCTTTAGTATGTAAACCAAGGAAGGTCAAACCCAAAACAAGAGAAGGGAGTTTTTAAATGTAGGATCATGGCTATGAAGAGAAGACAATCAACAATTTAAAAAGAGACAGTTTGGAAAGAAAAGTTGTATTATTTACAGGGCTTAGTGTATATATACATACCATACCTGGGTCCACATAGTGTGATGTGGTGTGTGTGTGTGTGTGTGTGTGTGNAGAGAGAGAGAGAGAGAGAGAGAGAGAGAGAGAATCCTACTTCTGGCAGAAGAAAGCCAGCCAATATTCAAAATGGATACAGCAACAACGTATAATTGTAAGGCTTCACTCCACAAAGATTAGAGTTGGTTTATCTCTCCCCGACAGTCTTAGAGGATGTGTACAGGCTAGGTAGGGTTATGTTCTCCAGAATGGCTGTTAGAGTATGTGAGTGTATATGTGTGAGAGAGAGGTGGGGGGAGTGGGGGGAGGAGGGAGAAAAGAGAGCTGATTAGTGTCTTCAGCTGTCATCCAAACATTTCTGTGACAGCTTGAGTGTGTTCAGAGCAAGAAGACAGGCGTTCGAAGAGGTCACACTGAAACTCAGAGGCTTCCACTGTGGCCCCTCTGCAACGCCCATGTGTGGATGGGAAGTCAGAAGACTCGAGTGGATTGCATCTTCCTGTCCCTTAGGGAAGTGGTCTCCAGAAGGTGGTTTGTAGAAGGCAAGGCAGACATATGCACCAACCACAATGAGGAAGTAGAAGGAGGAAAAGATCGTGCCAGAAGTGACAGAGGCCTGCTTCTGGCAGGAGAAAACCCAGCCTATATTCAAATAGATACAGCAGCAGTGTAAAATTCTCAGGATTCACTTCACAAGGATTAGAGGTGTTTTCTCTCTCTCCCACAGTCTTAGAGGATGTTCGCAGGCTAGGTAGGGTTATGGTCTCCAGAATCTTCGAGCCTGTGAAATCCGTTTGTTTCACCTTAGGATAGACCCAAGCATCATTTTACTTTTGGGCAGCTCATTGTTCTAAGCGACTTTGCAAACCAGAAATGGTGTTGGGCTTGTGTGGTACAAGTTGACCGGCTTCCTGACACCAAGGTGAGGGAGGCCTGTATAGACTTGACCAATGCAGGTGGCAACATTCTTCAATAGGCTTCTCAGAGCCTACAAATTTGGTAAATGAATCCCAAAACCGACAGGAGTCTCAGGAGCTAGATGACGGGATTGATCAAAGAGCCCATATTCCTATGAAGAGATACAGAACCATGGAATGCAAAAGCCAGAGCAGATACACCCACAGCTTGATTTTATTCTGAAAGCCCTGGCGTGGCCTCTCTGACACTCTCTAAGGGCCTTCAGTCTCTCAGGTGTTGGAATTATGGTAGTGTAGAACAGAACACACAGCGCCTCTGCTAGTGGGACTTACTCTCCCAGGTGCATCAGATGCCAGCTGGCTTACACTGGAAACCCCATCTGCAAATCCAGAGGCACCGAGACATCGATTTGGAAGAGCATAACCACATTTTAATTGTTTGTGGCCACTCTTTCCCGCTCACATTAACATGGTCATTAGAGTTCACATTTTAAATTACAATATACCTGCAAGGTACTTGTATGCATTTAATAAGCTATCGCTATTTTTTTTCACAGTGGACTCTGTAAAAGAAGGTGGTGGTTACATAAATCTTTTAGATTTTATTATTTTTAATTATGTGTAAGTATGTGCACATGAGGTCAGGTACCCACAGAGTCTCTGGCTGAGAGCTAGAGTAACAGGTGGTTGTGAGCCACCTGATGTGGGTGCTGGGAATCGAACTCTGTCCTCTGCTCTTAACCACTGAGCTATCTCCCCAGCCCTACATAAATACTTTTATCTTGGCCTAACAGTAGAGTAGACCAGATTTCCAGAGCGGATTCTCTGGCCTGAATATCCATCATCTCAATGAGGAGACTGAGACACAGAGTGACTGCTCCATGTCACAACCTTTCCCTGGGACAGCTGATATTTTAACAGTCACCCAACTGAAGCAGTAAGAGTCTGCCAGTCATGGAAGATCTTCACCTTAAAGTTGCAGCTCACTGGTGATGAACATGGTGAAAACCAGAAAGTAGTGAAAATGTTTACACCCTGAGGTCGGAAGACTGAGTCAAGTTAGTCTTTCACCCCATGTAGCAGTTTGACCTCCTCTGAGTGAAAGTGGGTGCATGGTGGTGAGACCTGCCTTGCTCACCTCTGCCCTCACTCTGAGGACTGCTGTAGAGCATTGGCTGAGTTAGTGATTATGCTTTGAAAGCCAGACCAGTGAGGTCTTAACTGAGTCCATCCCCAATGACCTCTCTCTTTCCTTCCTGGAAAACTAAGCTTAGGGAGGAGCCTTGATCTTCTAAAACCCCTTATCAAAGGGAAGCACATTCCCTGTTGGCTGAACATGAGATGAATTGAAGGTGTGTACCAATTTAAGGCTTAAATGTTTTTTATGTTTAAATCATGGAGCATTGTTTGTGATTGTCTCCAAGTGCTTAAAATAATTGAACTGGCATTGGGTAATCGTGGGACAAATGCTGGGATTTCAACCCAGGCTGAGACAGGAGATCTGTGAGCTCGTGGTCAGCCTGGGTTACTTAGTGAGTTTCTAGGCAAGCCTGAGTTTTTCAAAGAGACCCCCAAACAAACCCTTTGCCATAGAGGGGCAGATCCACAGTTTAGGGAGCCTGACAATTAGTCCACATTAGAAATCCAGTGTGAGAAGGAACACAGAATCTCCGATGTGAAGTAGCCACCAGCCTCATGAGGGAACCTAAAAGGAAAGGGCCTGGATACAGTGCAAGTCTACACCCACCTCATTCACCTTTGCCATTCATTAGAATTCTTTACTAACACAATCTACTGTATAACAAACATACCTGACTCATCCTAAGAAATGTGCATGGTAAAATCATTCTGATCTGCTGGGTATGTACTGCTCCAGAATGGCTGTGGGAATGCCTAAAGAGCACCCAGCTTCTCCTTTCTAATTGCCCCAGGGCCTTTAAAAGCTAACCTATGTAGTAATGCTGGCTTCCTTTGTAGTCTTACCATCTTTATTTGATCCTCTTACATAAATTAGACACTATAATGAGCAAAAGTGTTTAGATTTGCTTTTCCGGCTGCTGTGGTTGACCTTATGGACTAAAAGCATCTTTACAAAACTCCTTTTAGCTTTACTGAGGCTTGGTTTTGGTTTTTTGTTTGTTTGTTTATTTTATTAGATAAGATTCCCCTTTTTGGGAGGGTGCTTCTTTCCTGAATATTGTCCACTTGAAGCATTGCACTGCTTGGGCTCTGCCTCTGGAACACTTACTGTTTGATCCTGTGAACTCACTGTGACGTCTGCAGACACGATAGCTGGGTGCTGTGTCCCTCCTTTAGGGATTTTCTTCTTTGTGTATATGGCATCCAAACCCATTAGCAAGAGCTTCCCATTCTGCCTGGCAGAAGGGACACTTTGATACACTCCAGCTCCTTCAAGGCTCTTGAAATTTCTGCTTATATATGCAAATCCCCGTCTGACTAGGGTTCCCACTGTCAGCTCTCAGCAGCATACAGATGAAGTAAGAATCCACCCTCACTTCTGCTTCTGCGGCAGCTTCCTCCTTGTTCACTGGAAAGAAGTCAAGAATAGCACTTCTCTCATTCCCCCTCAACCTTGGGGACTGCGTCTGTCAGTGAGTTCAGTCAGGGGTGTGTCATATGTACTTTTTATCACATCAGTGGCGTGAGAACATGCAGGGACACTCGGATCCCACTTCCAGTTCTATCTTCTGTCTTTGCATCTGACTTACTACACATCAGGGTGAATCACTTACTTCCTATATTTACAGTGACAATGACGTCATGTCATTTTTCTTTCGCAGAGCGAGGAATTAAACCCAGGGCCTACCACTAGACTCCAGACCCAGCCTGCTTTTCAACTTTTGACTTTGAGACAGGGTCATACTCAATTGCCTGTAAGTTGCCTAGGCTATCCTTCAGCTTACTCTGTGGCCCCTTTCAACCTCACTGGCTTCTGTGACGAGCTGTTGAGTTGGTCCTTTGCTCCCTCATCCCTAGAAACACTCTTGCTTTGCTTGAACCCTGCACTGTGTGGCCACTGGGCTGCCTTCACCAGCCTTTTTACCTTTGTTTCCCTTTGCTAATTAGCTTCTTGGTAGGGTCTGGCTGATGTGAAGCCCTGGCAGATCTTGTAAGTAGAAGGAAGGGTAAAGCCTGGGAAACTCACTTTGGTGTATTAATGGTTTGAGGTGTGGACCTCCTCAAAATCACAGATTACCTGGGGTCATAATGAGAAAATACTTAATCTAGGAAGGGGGTGCCCATGCGTGCTGGGAGGCTCCTGAAAGGATCACCTATGAAATGGGAGGAGCGTCAGTGAGAAGTTCAGAGGTCATGACTGATCTGCTTCTTGAATTGGCGTTTTCCTGACACTTATGATAGACATGCATGGAAGAAAAGAGCAAGCAAATGGCTGTGAAAACCTGAAGCAGGTGTGCTTCCAAATAAGAGGAGTTTGTTCAGACGATGGAACAGGAGATATGATGAGATGAGGTCCCTCCCCATACCCTCCCGCCCCCTAAAAAGCCTGGGTCCAGTGATGACGGACCTTCTTTAATAGCCTTATCAAGGACATTGTGCCTGCTGCTAAGAGTGAAGTCATTGGAGTCCTAGAGTCCTACATCATGAAGAATGGGACGATCACCCTGTATTAGAGTGACTATAATCTGTTTAGTTTTCTGGGCTTCCAGAGAATACCGATAACCCTGACATGCCATGATTTTATTTTGATCTTTTCACTCTGCAATAGTATAAAAATGATAGAATTTCAGTAGAGAAATTTGATCTTTTCCTAGGCTACCAATATACAAGTCCAGAACTGTTAATAGTTCAGCTGTTGGCTGATTGCTGTCCGTGTCCCAAGCATGTGGAAGGCAGGCTGGGTTGCTGTGCTGTGTTAAGTAGTTTAGATATGTTTGATACATTTTCAATGTGTGTTTTCAGCTTGCAGTGGGCTTATTGGAGTGTTGTAAATTGAGGGATCTCTGTATTGTGTTTGATGAAAATGTGCTGTGACTTTAAAAAGTGAATGAAAGGCTTTTATTATTATTAAATAGGTCAGGGTTTAAGGGGCACACAGATGAGTTGCCTCTAGCTGGTTTAGATAAGGAATGATACTAAAGAATAGGATTCTCAGAATCATGGATGGACCACAGCCTGAGCATCCTAAGTGACTCCCACAATGACGTAGCAGCATTGCCCCACCCAGAGGCTGGGGCAGGAGGTTGCTTGTTAGTATCACTTCCTTAGCTATTGGTACCAGCTCTGCCATGGCCCCTGACCACCAGATGGATGCTGGTGCTTATCCCAAATACATCGCCCAGTTTCCAACAAAGCTTTGCATGAGCCCATCTGTTTGGCCAGAGCCCAGAGAACGAGACCACACCCCTAGCAATAGAACCGGGAAACAAGGGTTCTGTTGTCTTATTTTGATATTCTGGATTGGAAGTCTGGGAATTACCATCCAAGACCCTGGAAAAATGTAGCGCTGTGCTCCAAAGATTCAGGACATGCACAAATGGTAGGAGTCCACCTGCAGAAAATGCATATTATTGAAAAGAAGGGAGCAGAGGATGGAAGTTGTAGCTTTAAGTATCATTTTGATGAAACCACTTGGTTTTTCAGTCAAGGCCAGCCTTCATGACTTCATATGGGCCATGAAGCAGCAAGTTTCTTCAGCCATTCCATAATAAGCCTCCTGTAGGCTAAACTCTGTCTTAGTCTGCTTCCTGGAGTCCCTGCCTACTATAATCAGCATCTGTGGGAAGCACACAAGCAGATGCCCACACGCCACATTCCACACCAAGAAGGTGCAGCTGCCAATTGCTCCCAACCAGGTAATGTCTGCTGTCTGGTGCTGGGAATTGGTTTCAGTCATTTAAAAACTTGGTATAAATTTTTGCATTAAACACTTTTTTAGCCAGGAAAAAAAAACAGAACTCTAGTTAAAGATGCACATGGTAAAGTACTTAGGGGGAAGTACAGACATGTGCCGTTTTCTTTGAAATGCATCAAAAATAGGATGAATTGACAAGATCTGCATCACAGCCTAATGGCTTTCCCAGCTGCCCGAGCTGCTCTTCCCACTCCACCCCACTGGCATTTCCTGAAATGAAGGTTTCACACATTTAATCCTTCTTGATGCTTGGGGCACTGAGGATCCAGAGGAACATGCTACTGTCCCAAGTGTCAAGGAGGATCAAGAGGAACATGCTACTGTCCCGAGTGTCATAGAGGATCCAGAGGAACATGCTACTGTCCCAAGTATCACTGAGGATCCAGAGGAACATGGTACTGTCCCAAGTGTCAAGGAGGATCAAGAGGAACATGCTACTGTCCCAAGTATCACTGAGGATCCAGACGAACATGGTACTGTCCCAAGTGTCAAGGAGGATCAAGAGGAACATGCTACTGTTCTGAGTGGTGTTTGTACTATCTTCAGTTTTATAGATGAGGAAACAGAGGCCCAAGGTTGCCGAACTGAACTGGAAGTCTGACCTCTGTCTCCAGCTACATCTAATTTCCTAAGAAGCTGACACCTCTAAGACAGGTTTTAATTGGCGTGATCGCATCAAAGGGTCTTCATTAATAATAATCAGAGCACTGGTAACCCAGACTCATCATGCAGGTGGGCACTGCAAGGCTTCATATATCATGCAGTATAATCTGCAAAACTATCTTGTGGATAAATATTACTATCCACTCCCTCTCCTGGTTTTTGTTGTTGTTGTTTTATGATTTTTTTAATTTGTTTTCTCCAGTGCTCATAGTTGTCTGTCAGTTTGCTGCAGACACATGGCAGGCAAGTGCTTGACCACTGATCTATACTCCTAGCCCCTCATAGCTCCCTTTTTCAAAGCAGGCAACTGAGACTTAAAAGGGGCCCATAATTTCTCAATGATACACACTAAAAGCTGCTTAAAGGCAACAGGGTCACTCCTGTGTATCCACTCTGAAACCTTGCTTTTGGCATGAATTGTGCTGCTGGCTCATCTACAAGAGACCTTATGTTTGCAAGACCTTGCCTGTTCAAAGCCCATGCCACCAAGAAAGGTAATCTCCAGAGTAGTTATTTATTTGGCTTTGATGCAGTAGCATCATTTGTGTGGCGCTGAGCTTACACTCAGTGAAAGGTGTGTACACGTCGTTTTTCAGGGAAGGTGTGCTCTCCACAACTGTAGAAAACCTATGTTTGTTGGGTAGGGAGAACATGAAGAGACTGTGGTTAGCGGGCTTG
>LOJH01028870.1:0-30560 GCA_001685095.1 Ellobius talpinus | reverse complement strand
CTGACAGGTCCACAGGCAGGTGGGTGACCCCTAGAGGGCCACCTCGGGGCCCACCTCTCCTTCTCCCTGGCCTTGGGCTATCCGTTCTGCCTTCCCTTCCCTCTGCTTCGCTTCTTCCTCTGGAGCAGTGGCCGCTCACGTTCAAACTCCTTCATCTGCTTCACATAGTCCAGGTGCTCACAGTAGTCCCAGTCATGCTGCTCATGCTTGCACTCCAGGAAGTTGGGGAAGCTGTCCCTCTTGCACTTTAACAGCCGGATGAGGTAGTGGGCGCAGTAGCCCCGCTGCTGCAGGGTCAGCTGGGCATCATTCATCTCCTGTTGCGTGGCCACCATCACGCGCTCCTTGCGCTCGGGGAAGCCGTAGTCCGGTGGGAAGCTGCGCATCTGCAGGGGATCAGGCTCCACCGAGGCATCCCAAACATAGCGCCGGGCCAGGTGTGCCCCCATAGCTGCTCTGTCTCACCCTCCTTTGGCAGTCGGGGTCACCTCGCTCGCACCTGGCTTGATATGCTTTTAAACATAATATTTTGTATGTTTTAAAGCATACAATGATGGCCATCAATCTAAAAATACTAGAAATAATGAATGCTGTGACCTCTGCCTTTCCTGCTCACTATAAGATATAGTGGCAGAATGAACCCTTGATGGTCTCTACCATTAGGGTCTTATTGAGCCCTAGGTGAGAGCCAGGTAGGTCCCTTGGGCAGACCCAGAGATAGGGAGGAAGGAGATAGGCAGATATTGAACTGAATAAGAGAAATGGAGTTAACCACAAAAGAAGGAACAGTCCTTGCCACAGCCAGCACTGTAACCAACTAATCAAACCAGGTCAAATCATATTCCAGACAATTTTCTGGGCAGCCTTCAGAGACTTACCCAGCCAGCAAAACCAGCCAATTATGCCTGATCATCCTCTGTAGCCCTGTCCTTACAAGAGACAAGTGCAGACTGGCCCAATGTAGACAAATGAGTGGTAGTTCTATTATCGCTGAAAAGTCATCTAATTCCCTTCAAATTTAAAAGTCTCCACAGTTTCCTAACAGGCCTCAGTGGGGCACATGTAGAAATTAATAAGTTCATGGTGCGCCCGGCTTGCTTTCATTATCACTCTTTTTTGTCTTGCAATGGTCAGGATTTCCATTATTACTTGAGGATTTTTCTGTGTCTGCTTCTTTAAGAAGGTCAAGTCTATAGAGCTCAGACTCTGAGTTGAGAAGTGAGCCAAGCAAGTTTAATAGAACTGGCTGAGGTCTCATGGAGGTTTTGTTGCTCAAATGAGAGATAGAGTCAAAGCAGGATCATTGTCCCTGCCTCAACCGCAAGTTGCTTCGCCTCAATGCCAAGTAGGCATTTCCTCTATGAAATGAGCAGGCATAAAAGGCTCGAGATGGAAACTCCAATTCATTAAACAACCACCACATTTGGAACATGTGGCACAGACATTATTTAAATTTCATCCATACAAAAAGCCTGGAACGCCTGCATCATTCACAGAGGAAGTTATTAAAGCTAATTCAATTAGCTATTCTGCCATACTGTCACCAAATCACCATTAGAGCAAACAAAAAGGGGTCCAGAGGAGGACTCAGATGCTGTGGATAGGAACACAAAGTCATACAGGTTTTTTTTTTTGAAAAGCAATCTAATGTGTTTCAGGAACTTGGAAATGCTTGACCAATTAATTGTACTCATGAAAATATATCCACCAGTAGACACAGAAAGGCAAATATGTTGTAACAAAATAGAAATGGAAATAGGTACAATAATTGTCAATAGGGAAAAAGTAAGCTATAGAAGGTTCATTAGGATATTTATAGGGCTAATGTTATTTTTAAAGTAACACTAACACTCAATTCTAATATTAGATGCAAGATGCAATAATAATTTTTAGCAAGGAATAGAAACATGACTGGAGGAAGTACATTGAAATGCCAAGAGTCTCTAGAGGTGGGAAGATGCAGGCTGCATGCTTTTTGTGTGCATGTCACAGGACTTTCCATGTTTTCTACAATTAATGCTTTGCTTTTTATTTAGATGAGCATCACTTATAGTAGCATATAATTCTAAATTATTTTCAAACAGAATTCTTATAGAAGAATGTTTTCTCTAAAAATTCCAAAAGGTAGGAGAAGATAAGAGAAATAAAGTAGAGAAAAATGATCTAAAGGGAATGGTCTGTCACAGAGCACAGCTCAGCTCACCACTCAATGGGAAGGAAAGACGCAGGGAGAAAGCAGGGGAAAGTGACCCCTAATTCAGGAGTGCTTGATAAGGAGGACCAGAAGCTCCAGTTGACATGGAGGGTGATGAAGCTGGCAGATATAAATTTTTCAATTTTATGAGAATGATAGGGATCTGAAATAAATCTACAGTATTTTCTTTTTAAGATAAATGTTTTAAAATAAATGCCCGTAGCTGGATGGATGGCTAGTGTCTGTGTCCTGTCTTACAGCTGGTCATAAATAATACTGAGAAAAATAGCTTTGACCATAATAAGAAGCACCTTTATTTTTTACTCTTAAGAGCTTGGCAGATGATATTTTGATGCATTAAGCCAGATTTTTTTTAAAGGCAGCTGCAAAGATAACAGGTGGAGTAGAGAAATTGTCTCTGGTTGGAAATAGCTACTCAGGGCTTGGCTGAGAGGCAACTCTGAGTTTCAAAACAAGCCTGAACAACTGTAAGCACATCTGACGAAATACAAATTCAAGTTTAAGGCATAAGGCACTTGACCAGGCTTCAACTGAAGAAACGCTCAGATGAATCTGCAGATGATTTTTTAATTGTCTGTAAGGCCTAATAAATGAAGGCGTTAAGGAATCTGCTGTGAATATACATTTTCCAATATCAGATTTGCTTGAATGTAAAGTTCTTTTTATTGTGTCCCTTCTGTTTAAGTGGGCCACTCTGCTATAGACTCCTTGCTCTATAACCAGACCAAAAGAGAGTTCCATTAGGGGTAGGCATAACCAAGAGTCAGACACATGGCTCATCTTTGAAAACCTCAGCCTCCCAGCACCAGCATGAATGAAGGGCACTCTGTAACTTCCTGGAAATTGGCCAACAGTTCACTCTGTTATGCTTGAAAGAGGTCAGCCACCAGACAGGGAGGGAAAGACTAAGCCCTTCTTAATGAGGAGGCCTCTGTGGGCACACTGTGAGATAAACGGCTGGGAGGGAACTGGGCTTCACACATGGATTAAAAAGATGGCAAACTCAGTGTTGGGACACAGATTTGTGATTCTAAAATGCAGGTGGCTATGGCCAGAGACCACAGGTTTGAGGACAGCCTGGTCTCTATACTGAATTTCAAGCCTGCTTCCAAGGAAGGAAGGGAGGTAGAAAGAAGGGAGGAAGGAAATTCTGACTCAGTTCTCTATTTGAGATCTGATTCATTGAGATTAACCAGAATTGTGCATTTCATGATAAATCTACCAGTTTCTTAATGTTGGATCTATTTTTAAGCATATGTTAAAAGTCAAATAAAAGATTTCCATGGCGCAAACATTATTTTTTTACTGGTATTTGCTTCAACAACCTTATTTCTTGACATTGTTAAAGGTGTTGGTTAACCACACTGCTGTGCTACTTATGTACGGAAGAATGTAAGGTAGATTATTTCTAGGCTGCCGAAGAAGGGTAGGGGTGGAAAAGATGGCATGAGAAAAAATGGCACGGTATTTCCAAGTGTCATTTGGTTGGAAGACATTTGGAAGATGTCTGAAGATACCCAACCTTGGACATCATGGAAATCACAGTTAGGTGCCCATTAGTTATCATTTTATATAAAATAAAGGTAAAGCCTTGTAAGAGCTTTTCCCCCACAGTAAGAATGTTTATGGGCTTACCTTCACATCACACTGAGTTCAACCCAGCCCATCCCTCCTGCCATCATAATCTTCCGTAATGAATAAAAGGCCTTCACAGAGCATCTCTCTTAAAAGTGCGAAAGAATCATTTTTTTTTCTGCTCAAGTAGCTCATAATGTAGCAGACAAACTGTCAGAAAAAATAGACTTCATCATGGTGAAAACCCCTGCGTGGCACCCATCGATCATAAAGCAATCTTCTAGAGGTCTTGAAAACCTTCATTAAATTTCCTGTCTTCCGCTTGACAGTTATAAAATGTGAACACTATTCCTCGTGGTTCAGGCACCCTCAGACATTCTTTGTCTAAGGCCTCCTACCCAAGCCATTGCCCATTTCCCTGTCTTTACCCAAATCCATAGAAACAGATGATAGTGTATTATCCTTACTACATAGGGTCTGACTTCTGCAGGTCAGAGTGAGAGAAGTGACCTTGAAGACAATAGAAAGTTTTCTAGCCAAGAAACACAAGGGCATCTGACTTTAGATTCCTCCCCTGGAAGCCATACTCATGTTAAAGCTCAAGGGCACAATCTCATCTGACCTTTAATAAGTATTTTTTGATAGGTTTTCTTGTTTCCCCTTTTCTTGCCCATCTACCAAGATACAAGTTCCTATGTGATATGTAGGTATTGGGGACAGTGGTGGCCACATCCTATCATGTATACAGGCCATTTCTCTAGGAACAAAATTCCCCCAAGGACATTCACTAGTCCATCTCATCCAACTCCAGGGGTCATTTTAGCAATTTATCACCTCTTAGCAGGAGGAAAATGGGCATGTGACACATGTCTTTAATCTTAGCATTTGGAAGGCCGAGACAGAGGCAGGCAGATCTCTGTGAGCTCAAGGCCATCTTGGTCTAAATAGCAAGTTCCTACATAGTCAGAAATACATAAAGAGACCTTGTCTTAACAACAAAATAAATCAAAACCACCAAAACAACAAAAACAAGCACAAAAAGAAGGAATATGGGTCTTCCACAGGATGCATTGTGAAGGCGAATAACCATAATGTGCTAAAGAGTCCACACTAACAATGAGAAGATACACACAAACCTTGAAATGCACAGGGCTTCTGCCCACAGGGTGGTGACAATAAATTTTAGGTCCTAGCTGGGCTTAGTGGAGGTTTCATATCATGCCTCCAGAGCAAGTCAGCCCAAGCCTACTAAGGTGTCAGTCATCTTACCTGCAAAAGGCACTGGGGCATCTTTATCCAGGGCTACCAGTGGAGGATCCAAAATGACTGTGTCGTTGTTCTCCGTAATGACTCCATGATACGATGTCTCAATCCATGGTTTGTGTTTATTGACTAGAAAAGCAACACAAAACAAAAAGATCATCATGTAAGAAATTTATCTATAATAGAACTATTAATGCTTCATATTTTCCCTGTCATAGACTCGTATTCAACTGACTAGGTCAAAAAACACAGTAGCCTACATGATATGTAGAAAAGCTTCAGAGATGTGCACCGACAGCCTAAAGATACACATAAGGTATGCAGCAACATCAGTGAAGTCAGACATTATTGAGAGTTAAAATTTCTAATGTTACCTATTAATAGATGCTTCTGAGTTAAAATCTGCTATCAGTCAACAAACCAGCAGATTATACTATGTGTGTTGGGAATTCTGACCTCAACTTAACTCGACCCATCCATAGATACCATTAGTAGATTAGAATACATACATATATAAAACATATATGCACAAGTTCCAATATGCATGTCAATATGCAACCAACACTGAGTATTTTCTGATCATTTAAGGACTATTCAAATAATCTAAATTATTTATCAGTTAAAACTTTTCTTCAATAAATTTACCAGCTCAAATTATAAATCATCTAATGAACAATTGATAAACTTTTAAACATATACATGTTTAATGTCAGTACACCTAAAACGTAGATTGGAGTTTACCTCAGTTTTTGTCTATGTTTAGAAAGAAAATCTTTACAGAGGCAATCTATTTAAAATGGGACACTGGGGCAGATCCCCAGTGTTCATGACTGGTGTCCATAATAAAAGGAGACATTTTCATGAACAGTCAGCCAAGCATGCAAGAAGTACACCATGAAAGATTGGAGCTGGCCTGGGGACATAACTCCCTTGGTAAAGTGCTTGTTGTATAAGCATTAAGACTTATTTGATTCCTCAGCTCTTAGGCAAAATGTTAGGCATGGAGGTCAATGCTTATAATCCAAATGTTAGGGAGGCAGAGACAGGAGAATTCCTGGGACTTGCTGGACACCCAGTCTATAAGTGAATACCAGATCCCAATGAAAGAACTTATGCAAATAAAAAATTAAATTAAAAAACAAAGATAGGCAGTACCTGAGGAATGATATTCAAGCTTGACCCCTGCCCTCCTCTTATAGGAGACATATGCCAGCACCATGAACACACACGCACACACTTGTACTTTTACTAGCCACTGGGTTTTATCTAGGATGGTGGGAACATCAACCTGATCATTCTCCAGAGTACAGATATACACATGAAGCATGATCTTGCAACACTTGTTCTTTTCAGATGTCAAGCATCCAAAAGTGTGACACAATACATTTCCATTTTTCTAAGGTACTTAGTTTATGGCTCTATGTTGGAACCCTATCAAGCAATTATAATGCACTAGCAAGGACCAACAATGGCCAGAGACTTGAGATGAGATGTGACAAGATTATGTATGTTCACATGTGGACATCTCTGGTAAAGATCCAACATCTACCATTCATATCTTTGATGTGTGTTGCCTAATTTTTGTTCTGGTTCCTTATGATGACTTAGATATCTATACAAGTATTTTAGCTCATTTCCCAAGAAAAGATCCTCCCCTCCCCTGTCAATACTCCACATAAGTACCAAGAGTGTTCCTTCAGTTGAGAACATCTTGACCTCTTTTAAATCTCCCACATACATTCTCGGGGACTAAGGGGACAAAGCAGATATTTTAAAAAGCAAAATAACTTGTTAAACTAATATGACCAATCCTCACACTCTATTCCAAAAATTCAGAATTGCGGTCATGTATATTCTCCATAGCAACCTATGAAATAAGGGTGATCATTGTAAAAATAGTAAAGACTTCTACAAAGAGTGACATCTCAAGATGACTACATATTTCATAATGGGTAAAAAAAACTTTTAGCACCTCACCGTATTCCAAAGACATTCACAAACACAAATATGCATGTATTATTTCATGCTTGTAACACATGTATTGCAGAACACTGTTCTCATAGCATAACAGCCATAAACATCTAAGAGAAAGCATTGGAGACTACCCAATAGGTCCCTCGTATTGGGCCTATTGAGGTTACCTCATAGGAGGCATGTCATTAGACCCTCACCAAAGACTTTTATTCCCTCACGTCACCCCTCTTAGCAGCAGGAAACTGACATAACTGAATGCACTCTCCAAAGGTGCTACTGTAGAGAAGGGAAGACCAAATGAAGGGGATATTTCATCTATACCACCATGGGGAAGTCTTCATATGTGCTGAAATCAGACTTTTTGGTGATGTGATTGTTCAGGGAAATCATACACTACTGTAAATTCTCCCTCACGCTGCGGCAAGTAAACTCAATAAATTCATTAGTTCACCAGGCTAGGTTTGATTGAAATCATTGCTTCGACCTGCCATTGCTCCATCTAGAGTTAGTAGATGTTTTTTCAGAGTTCTCCAGAAAGAGTTCATAGAATACCACATTACTATCACCGATCATACAAAATTTTCAGTAGCCATGGAAAATCAGGGGCTTAGAGGATTGAGATGAGCTCTGTTTCCTCTTCCCTTTCCCAATTCATCACCCACCAAAAGCTTATTTAGGAGTTGTCCTAGGATTGGTGGGAACAACACCCTGAATCACCATCTTCCTATTTCTCACCCATTCTCCAGCAATCACAAACCAAGTGGCAGTCTGCTGGAGCAGGGATATATATGCCCAGGCAGTCTCAAGTCTGAGCCCCCGAGGTCCATTTTTGCTAACTGAATCCTGCTCAGAGCAGAGAGCAGCTCTGCCCACATCAGGTATGCATGGGGCTCATCCTTTCTTACATTCTGTCGTTCAGACCTGCACTTCATTATGGACTCTGTAAGAATTACAATCGTCCTGGGCTGTCCCCATCCGCCTTTGCTCTTTTATTAGCCATCAACACAAATGCAATGTAAATAATTTGTAGCTGTTGGGAGAAACAATTAATCTCCTTTCTCCTTAATTAAATCTAGGGGTCTATTCATTAGAAATGTGTACAGAGCAAATACCAGGAGCTCAGCTGGAGTATCTGATCCATTGGGCCACCCAGCTCAAGGCAGGCAACATTCCTGGTTTCAACTCTGGCTTAGTCACTTCTGAATGAAATTAGGTGAGTCAAGAAGTATCCCAGAGTTTCAGTGCTTCCAACTAACAAGATAAGGTGATGATGTCACACAGATCCCATCACTCAAATATCCCGTACTGGGTCCACGACCTCTAGTTTTCATTATTCACACTCACCATGCCTTCTGAGCAGTGATAGCTTCTGCATGAAAGGGGGTTTATAGCGTAACTTTAAAGCCACGGCTGCTCCTGCATCAGTGAAGTTTGATTTCCTTCTACCTACATGCTTGCCTCCTTGCCGTTAGTTAGATGTCTACTTGATTTCAGGTATTTCCTAAATGTAGGCTCTTTAATTTCCCCTTGCATGTATTTATTTATTTTGTGTGTGTACATATGTGGGCATGCATGTCTCATGGTACATGTGTGTAGGTCAGAGCACAGCAGAGAGAAAAATCAGTTCTCTCTTTCCCCTGTCTGAGTTATGTGGATCAAACTCAGGTTCACACATTGGATGGCAAGCACCTTTTCCCACTGAGCCACCTCACCAGTCAGGGCTCATTAATCCTTACAACAATTACAGTGGTAAGAATATGTTTCTCATTTCACAGGAGAGGAACTGAGACTCAAAAGGGTTTAACTGTCCCATTTGGAAAATAAGAATGTGAATGTGTCTTAATTCTCTCCCACATTCAAACTTCCTTTTTTTCCAGGTTGAGGAATGTTTTCATCTTGATCCATAAACAAAAATAATGTCTTTGCTTTGTCTATGAACCAAATCCTTGTGGTTGTGAACTAATAAAATGTACATTTTTAACTCAATTATAGTGTGGTGGTTTGAATGTGAATGCTCCCCACAGGCTCATATGTTTGAATAATTGGTCTAATACTATGAATATAACCAGTAGTAGTAGTAGTAGTATTACCAACTAATAATGATTAGTTTGTAGAACTGCTGAGGAAGGATTAGGAGACATGGTCATGTTGGAGGTGATGTGTCACTGGTGGTAGGTTTTGAGATTTCAAAAGACTCAGGCTATCCTAGTATGTTTTTGCTCTCTCTATCTCTCCCTCTCCCTCCTACTTGCTGACTAATATGTAAGATCACAGCCATGGTGGTGGCACACATGGCACACACGTTTGATCCCAGCACTCAGGAGGCAGAGGCAGGTGGATCTCTGAGTTCTAGGCCAGTCTGGTCTACAGAGTGATGTAAACTCACAACTGCTTGTGGTACCATCCCTTTGCTTCACAATCATAGACTCGAACTCTCTGAAACTATAAGCCCAAATTAAATACTTTCTTATAAATTGCCTTGATTGTGATGCCTTAGCACAGAAACAGAAAAGTAACTTAGACAAAACTAAGATAGGTATTGTAAAAGAATTGCCTTTTCTGAATGGTTCAATGGTCAGTCTAAGAACAGCAAACATTGCGTGGAAATCGAACAGGTTTCTTATTCTTTCACTAAGTGAATCATGCTTCATTTAAACTTGCAGAATATTGGAAGTAGCCTCGTTTGTAGATGTTTGTTGAACTAACTTAATGATTGCCTTGTGTTTCTACAAAGCAATGAACTGGCACTTCTCTACTATCCAGTTGTGTATAAGCTTTAAATAATTCCATCCTTATTCGCTCCCCATTTATAAAATGGAAATGTTTATTTCTCAGGTCTCTTATGAATATTTCAAGGAATATTCCTAAGAGAATTCAAACATTCTTAAGCTCCACAGCAAATTCTTACTTCCTTTCAGATATCTAGCCTGGATTCATTCTCTCTGTCTGTCTCTCTCTGTGTCTCTGTCTCTCTCTCTCCCCACACACACAAACCACACATACACACACATACAAACCACACACACAAAATCCATAAATTATATAAAATCTTCTGAGCATTGAGGTAAAATGGGGATTTTTTTAAAGAATGTATAAAAATAAAAATAATTCAACATCTATATATAAACAATCCTATCAAAGAACAGTAAGTATGTTCCTCAATCTGACAAAGAACATTTTCAAGATCCTAAAGCTAACTTCATGCTTAATAGTAAAGACTGGATACATTTTCCATATAAACGGACAGTTCAAGGATGTCTGGATGTCTACTCTCTGCTTACATTCACATTTCACTGGTGGCTCAAACCAATGCAAGAAATAAAATAACAGTTTGCAATGGAAAGGGTGAAATTGTCTTTATATACAGAAAACACAATTTTCAATTTTTTAAAAAATTTTCTTAAAAATTTTAAATTCATTTTAAATCCCAAATCCCAGTTCCCACTTCCTCCCTTCCTTCTGTTCAGTTTTAAACCTCTAGATACTAAAAAATTCCTTCTAGAATAAGTGTATTTAGTAAAGTCATAAGAAACACAGTCAATAAAACAAAGCAAATTATTGGTACTGACTATGGATAAATAAAACTTTAAATAAAAATACTGTTATAATAATATTAAAAGCCATGAAACACTTAGGAAAAACTCACAAAATGCATGTAAAGCCTCTATGCTCTGAAATTCATGATATAGATTCAGAGGCATAAATGTAGGGACAGTGTTCATGAATTGGGAGACTCCATAGAATCATGACTAAATGTCCCTAAAATTGGAGAGTCAAAGAAACTCCATGATCACCATCTTAACACTTGAGAGAGGTGACAGAAAGGTAGAGTTTAGATCTAGTCTTTAAAATGTAACAGCAGGAGGTTTTTTTAACTCAAATTATGTTTTCATAACACATGAAAATTAAAAAGACCTTTTATTTCCAAAATAATTTTGAAGAGAACAAAGTTGGGTGATTTACACCACCTGATATTAAGACTTATTGAAGCGCTGCCCAATCAAGACAGTGAAGATACTAAAATAAAGGTGGGCATTCAGCTAGTGGGAAAGAACAAAGTCCAGAAATAAACACACATGTCAGTGGTCAATTCATTACTAACAAAGGATTCATTGAAAAAAATGGAGAGACTTTTTAGTAAATGCTCTTGGGGGAGAGAGAGAGGGGAGAGAGAGAGAGACAGAGACAGAGAGACAGAGAGAGAGACAGAGAGAGATTCATACACACCAAAGAAAACTTTAATCCTACTACACAGCATTCATAACAATTGTCTTTAATAGGATCATAGTCCTATATATAGGAATTAAAATGATAAAACCTTTATAAGTATGAAAAATCTTAGTGTATCTGAATTAGATTATTAGAAGGGGCATGAAACACACTAGTTAAATATGTAATTGAAAAACAAAATTGTAAACTTCTTTGAAAAGTCATTCTTTAGAAAAAAAATTTTTAAAAGCCACTGATTGGAAGAAATTACTTAGAAAACATATCACATAGAAGGCTTGTAACCAAAATATAGAAATAATTTTCAGAATTCTCTAAGAAGAAAAACAGTCTAATAAAAAAAAGAACAACAACTTAACAAAGCTGTCATCAAATAACTATATAAAGAGAAACTATGAACATGAACAGGTACCCAGCCTTGACGGACACCAGAGATAACTACATTGAAGGGGCAGCAGGTTCTCACCACACTGCTACTCAAGTGGCCACAGTGAATTAGGTAACACCACATTCTGTTTGAGCTCTGGAATTCTCATCATTGCTACTAAAAATGTAAAATAACACAAAGTGACACAGTTTAGTTGGTATTTTTGTTTGTTCTAATCCTCTGATTTACTTCTGAGAAATTAAAATGTAAGCTACACAAAGACTTCTATACAAATGATCATAAAACCTTTATTCAAAGTATTGTCAAATGGAAAATCAATACAATGATCAACTGGTGGGTGTATCCACATAATGGACACTCAAATAACAAAAATAGATCAACTTCTGATATCTGGGGGGAAATGGGTCAACTTCTGAACCACTCACTGGTGCAATTAGGTGAAAGAAGTCAAACGAGAAGATTGCATGCTGTCTGAAGTCATTCTATGGATTTCTAGAAATGCAAAAGTTTAAGGATAGGTGGGACAAGGAGCTTGCTGGGTTTGAGAGAGTTGTTTTCTACGTCAATCATGGTGATTACAACACTTACAGGGCCATTTGTCAAAATGTATCAAGCACAACAGTCAGAGGGTGAATCTTCTTATGTATAAACCTAGCCTCACTATGTGGAGCAAGAATACAAATCTTATCCTCCAGGAACTGTCTGACCAGGAGATAACCCATGATAACCAGAACATAGAAAGGGATAGGCAAGAAGAAACAGACTTAGGCTAAAGAAAAAGATCAGGTGCATCCACCCAGGCACAGTAAGCAGTGTTTATTCTGGGAAGAGGATGCCAATGGATGGTTACAAACCCATGGTCACACAGAAGATCCTGGTTAAAGTCTGTGGGTCTCAAGAAAAACGCCAAATAAGACAAACAATAAAACAAATCAACAACAATAATTGCAAAAATGTCATGCATGCAGAAAGTGGACATGAAGGGAAGTGGAGGGATAATAGGGGCAAGAGGGATATGGGGAGGTCATAATAACCAGAATCCATGTTATATAGTGATGTGGGATTCCCCTCTGTATGCTGTGAATACCATTGTTTAATAAAGGAACTGGCTTGGCCTGATAGGGTAGAACAGAGCTAGGTGGGGAAGACTAAACTGAATGCTGGGAGAAGGAAGGCAGAGTCTAAGAGAAGCCATGGAGCTGCCGCCAGAGACATGTGCTGAAACTTTGCTGGCAGGCTACAACCTCATGGTGGTGCACAGATTAATGGAAATGGGTTAAATTAAGATGTAAGAGTTAGCAAATAAGANCTGATAGGGTAGAACAGAGCTAGGTGGGGAAGACTAAACTGAATGCTGGGAGAAGGAAGGCAGAGTCTAAGAGAAGCCATGGAGCTGCCGCCAGAGACATGTGCTGAAACTTTGCTGGCAGGCTACAACCTCATGGTGGTGCACAGATTAATGGAAATGGGTTAAATTAAGATGTAAGAGTTAGCAAATAAGAAGCTAGAGCTAATGGACCAAGCAGTGATTTAAATAATATGGTTTCTGTGTGTTTATTATGGGAGTCTGAGTGGCCAGGAAACAGACAAGCCCCTCCTACAACAATATAGGTACAAAATTATCCACATAAGAGGGGGGGGACAAGGGAAGAGACAGAGAGAGAGACAGAAATATAGACAGATACTGACAGACAGACAGACAGGCATAGGCACAGAGACCATAAAACAAGCAGGGATAAATGAGAGAGAGGGTGTCAGGCATGGGACCATAGATGGGAAAAGCCCCAGTGGTAAAAGCAGCTAGTATGCTATGGAGAGACATGAGTAGCTACGTTTGGCCAGAGTGTTAACAGAAGGAGTCAGGCCACCACCACCACAGGCTGAACTGACAGGAAGCATCCACATGATACAGAGCTCATTCACACATGGAAATTCACAAACTCTGGCTTCCTGGGAAACTGGAAAAGTACCTCTTACCAAGGAAGAAACATTAGGTATTGATGCTTGTGGGCTGACTGTTATTTCTTATCTATTACTCTACTGTAATGTTTGAGCCTTGAACAAAATACTTCACCTATTTGTTTCAACACACCAAGGTCATTCAGGTCATGCTTTGCTCAATTTAGATATAACTTCAGAACTGACCTGGTATCCGTTTCCCACAGGGTAGCATTCCTGTTTGCTGCAGAAGTCTTCTGGGGGCTGATCTACCACACCCTATCCCTTTAGGTCTGCTGCTTGCCTGTCCTGTTGCTTTTCCATGTTTGAGAATCTGGAAAATGCCTGTCTTTGCATTTGGTGGTGGGGGTAGGGGTGGGGGTGCCAATGTGATGTTTGTGCTCCATTTACAGAGAAATTAGGTCTCACCACCCAATGCGTCTTTAACTGGAGCACGAAACATTTCTCATGGGAGCATGTTATGTGCTTCCCTTCTCTTCTCTATCTGCAAAAGTGTGTTAATGCTCCCACTAGCAGCAGAGCCTTGTGATGGAGGGTTTACCCTTTGACCCTTTCTCCTTTTATGCTAAAGTTCACCTGTCTGGCCACTGTTAGCTCTCAAATCCTCATCTAATACTGATCCCCATGTAAAACTGAGAAAAATGTATGGCTGACAAATAGCAAAAAGCTTTCACAAGGTTAACTACATTGTCAAATATGGTATTCTAGTTAGAGGCCAACCTGGCCTTTAGCATGCCACATCCAAGTTTGCCTTCTGGTCCAGGGTGGCCATCACATCCATGAAGAAATTGATAGACGACAAAGGGTTGGGCTAATTGTATCTTGGACATTTTTGAGGCCCAGAATCTACAGTTTGTTTGGGGATGGGTACATGTCATTGACGTTTCTAAGGAGTTGGAGATGATATCATGTAATGATCTCTCAGTGTTCAGGGGGAACTGGGAAGTCATTAAAATTAGAGAAGCCAATATTTCAGAAGATGTAGAATTAGGAAGTAGTCCTGGAATGGAAAGCTTCACCCACAACTGTAGAGCTAAAGAAAACAGCTGTCTCCTCCTGCTTCCCAGCCCTGTGCCCCAGTTCCCTCTTCGAGACATATCAGCTTGCTGTGTTGTGTGTAAAAGAAGACTCTATCGGTTCTTTCTAAAACCACTATCTTTTTCTTTAAATGGTTTGAGTGTGTGTCTATTTTTGTTACGATTCCTAACTACAATGAGTGCTGTCACATTTTAAAAAGTATTTATTGCCTTTTTCAGAGTACAGTTTGGGCCCCTGTCTAGACAAGACTATTTCTACCTTTTCAGGCCTGGGCTCCTTCACCAGCTTCCCTCAGAAATCTGGTGTGGTCATCCCATGCTATGTGTGTTCATTCATTTCTCCCTCTCCCTGTATCCCTACCTCTCATTCTGCCTGTCCATCCTTTTAGATTAAGTCAAGCTCTAAATGCCCCGTTGCCCTCTGTACATCCACATCTCCCTCTACTGCCTGCGTTCTTATGCCTAATGCATATTTATTAGTCCCTTTCCTGCCATTCTGCTCTACGAATGGTGCCAACCCTCGAGGGTAAGCAACATCTTGGACTTGAGGATGCCTGTTGTTCGTAACAGTTCCAAGAATATTATAAATCATTAGTCAATGAAGCAGACACACCTTTACCTTCAAGACACCTCCAAAATGGCACACCAGCAATGTCTGATTACAAAGAGTAGGAATCCAACATCACCCAGATAGAAACACACCATGTGTTCCACATCTTAGGGTAACTCCATCCTTAATGAGAGGCAAGGCTCTCTGCTGAAAGTACCAGTTTGGGAGTTTTAAATGTAAACCCCATGTGTGTAGCTCACACATGCTAAAACTCAGAAGAAATGAGGCTTATTTGCACTGCTATAAATGTGTTGGAAGTGTTGCAGAAAGGATGACTAAATCATTAATCTTTAACTGCTTCATGGGGGCTTATGCTGAAGGTGGGATGTTTCTCTCCCTTCTGTTCTCCTTCCCCATCGGTACCCCTCCCTTTCTCTCATTTCATCAACTTTTCCACCATTCCTATATTCTTCTTCCCTTCCATCTTTCCATTCCTGTTCACAAACAATTGTGCAGCATATGAGGACTTTCAAAGTTGTTAACTGAAGGTTAGTAATATCAAGATGAGCCATACATTATTATCCCCCACAAATAGTGGGTCAAAAGGCAGGTGAGGAGAATTATACATTGGGGTGCTATATATTGTTACAACAGTAAGTTTTGCGGCTGTCTCTATGCAAGGCATTTGGACAATTAAACAAAGTTATCTGAGATTGGCCCTGATGTTGAGTGGAAGGAATGCTGCAGTTTACAGATTCAATGCAATCCCCGTCAAAACCCCCGCTCAGAAATAAACAAAACCATCCTAAAGTTCATAAGGAACCACAAGACTTCAGATAGCAAAAGCAACCATAAACAACAAGAATTGGGGGTAGGTGTCGAGCACCTTTAATCCCAGCACTTGGGAGGTAGAGACAGACAGATTTCTTTGATTTTGAGGCCAGCCTGGTCTATAGAGTGAGTTCCAGGACAGTAGGACTGTTTCACAGAGAAGCCCTGTTTTAAAAAACGAAAACAACAACAAAAATAATTAAGGGAGGATTACCTTATCAGATTACAATCTATAATACAGAGTCATAGTAATAAAAAAACCATGGTTCTGGCATAGAAACAGGCATGTAGACTAATGGAACAAAATAGAAGACCCAAACATAAGTGCATGTAACTACAGTCATCTTATATTTGACAAATAAGTAAAAAACACACTATAGAGCAAAACAGCATCTTTAACAAATGGTGCTGAGAAAACTAGATGTCCACATACAGAAGAATGAAATTATACCCATATCCATCAGCCTACACACACACATATATACATACACACATATACACACATACACACACATATATACACACACATACACACATACACATACACACACATACATACACACTCATACACACACATACACACACATACACATACACACACATACACACACATACATACACACACATACACACAAACACACACACATATACACACACACGCACACACACACCTATTACCACCAAACAAACTAACAAAACTCTGAATGAATCAAAAAATAAGCTTGAAATATTGAAAGCATTAGAAGAAAGCATAGGCAATACCCTATAAGAAATAGGGTAGGAAAGGGTTTTCTGAATAGGGCTCCAATTACTTAGGAATTAAGGTCAACAACTGACAAAAGCTGACCTCATAAAATTATAAAATTCCTGTATAGCAAAGGAAACAATCAACTGGGTGAAGAGAAGCCCGCAGAGTAAGACGGAATCTTTGCTAATTAGTTTCAAATTTCTAGCACTACATTCCAACAGAATGTCCTTGCTGAATCTTTTAACGTTCCCAGAACCCCACTCTGCTTTACACAAAGGTGGGTAACCACAATCCACAGTCTTGCTAGGAGGGTAACTGTCAAAGCTGGCTAAATGGTGAATAACACCTCAAAGGTCCCCAAGAAGACCCAAATCCGCAGGCTGAGATCAAGGCACAGACGAGATCCAGGGTGCCACAAATAGACACCCAGTAATTGACTGGTCTTTCTTTGAACAAAGAACCTCGTAACTCATAGGGCCTGGGGAAATGAGAGTACCTGAAGACCAGGAGCCACTCAGGAAAGGGTGGTGTAGAACAGGAGCTGGGGAGACTGCGTTGTTTTATGTCCCTATTCAGCTGTGGGAACCAGCTCATTTTTCCACACAAAACGTCTTACCTACTGAACAACATTATTGGGCTAAAGTGTGCACTAAATTGTTATATCTGTAATTCCCCGAGATTGTTATTACTTCAATATCTCATACTTCACTGCATTTTAAACATTTGAACTCCTAAAACCAGACAGTAACTTACTTTGAAATTTATGCTCCCGAAGATAATTGTCTAAACCTCTTCTGTAATTGCCATAATCAGACCAGAACCATCACATAGTTCATCAGAAACTCCTGAGGCCCTACTGTGTGCCAGGCTAAGCAGTCACCATCTCACTAAATCCACCCAATTACATCATGTGAGGGCAGCATTAGTGTCACTTCAGGGACAAGGGCACAGAGATTCTCAAAGCTTAAGGAATGCATGCAAGTTCATGGTCCCTTGATGGGAAGAGATCAGATGTCCATCCCAATTGGTCATTCTTCTCCTAGCTGTAGGTAAGTGTACCAGCAGGCGTTTGTTTCCATTTCCTACAAGTCAAGCTTGGGATAAAGCACTTAGTATTTGTGCTAGCACAAGGAGACAACAGAGCCAAGAGCAGTTAGGACCATCCAGGAAAGCATACAATTCATTATGACCAAATCTGCATATATTTACTCTGTGACTCTATTTATATACATATACATGGGCATTGGGCAATGTATATGATGCATAAAGAGAGGGGGAAGGAAAGAGTACTTGTATGTTCATTCCAGAAATTGACTCATGCATCATACAGTTTCAGGGCCTAGCATATCTGAAATCTGTAGGCAGGCTGATAAGCTGGCAACTCAGGCGGAAGCGAATACTACAGTCCTAAGACAAACTTTCATCATTTCTGGAAAAGGTCAGCCATTGCTGTTCAAATGCATGTAATTAAAGGGAATCTCTGTGAAAGTTAACCAAGTGTAGACGTTAAGATCTCAATGATCGCATGTTAGCACTCTATATAAGTGCTAACATAAATAACCACTCTAGCTTTGCCAAGATGAGTTTGTGAAATGTCATCTTCCAACTAAGGTAGCGAATTGGATGGGACTATGTATTCTTCTTAACCTTTGATAAAGACAGTGTGTTTTTGTTTCTCTACTGGCAAACTAATAAATAAAACCTCTTTGCCTTATGCTATCAACTTTGTTCTAGGAAATAGCAAATGTGCATGATCCATTTTTATTGTGAATTCTATCCCATGCCTTAGATCCTGAGATGGTCACAAAGATGGATGGCAATTATCTGGCTTACAGTATATTCATTGCAAAAGGCTCACCTGCCTTTCAGTGTTTCAGAAAGAAAACACTGGCAGGGCAATTTTACTTCTTATATATGGGAATTGTTATCTGCCATTTCTTCAGCTCTGGCTTCTACTGAGAAGGGGAGGAATAACAGAAATTGAATGTTAAAAAATGTTCCCCCCATATATCATGGTATTAAAACTGAAAGCCAAATGCTCTAGGTCATCTTCCTCATGTTTAGTTCTGAGTCCAGCATAGCTGACAAAAGGCTCTAGTTTTCATGAGAATACTTGCTTACCTGCCTGCTCAGTTTAGCTCTGCTCAGGCAGCAAGTGAGTCAGGGACGAGGATGCCCTTCCAGACAGATGCATCTTGAGACTGAGATAGATCTCTCTCCATGTCCTCCCATTTCCTCTGGTTATCTCCAGCATAGCACGGATTGCACTGCATGTAAATAACATTTTGTATCTCTCCACTATCAGATAGTAAGGAAGATGCTGGGTCATTTATGTACCAAACCTTAGAACAACAGTTCTCAAAACATGGTTGTGCATACTTGGGAGGGGTCCCTGAGACCCTTCTTGTTGTTGGAGGCTGTTCATTCTTTCCTGAATGCTCAGACCAGAAATAATTACACAGAAACTATATTATTTGCAATACTGTTTGGCCAATAGCTTACAATATATATTCTTAGCTAGCTCTTATATCCTAAACTAACCCATCTCCAATCATCTGTGCATCACCACAAGTTGGTGGCCTACTGGCAAAGTTTCAGCAGGCTCCAGAGGAGGCATCTGTCTCCTGTGGTGGCTACATGGCTCTTTCTGACTCTGTCTTCTCTCTTTCTACATCTCTGTTTGGATTTCCCACCTGGCTTTTCTCTGTTGAGCCATTGGCCGAAAGCATCTTTATTCATTAACCAATAAAACCAACACTTTATGGAGGTGACAAGATCCAAATAATTTTCATAGAAGTATTGTAGTACTACAATTTAATTATTTATTTATTTATTTATTTTATTGATTTTATTTATTTATTTATGCTTTAATTCTCGCTGAAGGAATTTTCTCAAGGAATGTGATACTGCCACAGAGTGAGTGCAGACACAGATATGAAAGCCAGTTGCCTTCTATTAAGCCAGACAATAATGACATCTGCAAAATTGTAAAACAATGGCATTCTCCCAAACTTTAAATTTTTTGACATGATAATTTTCAATAAAAAGTATTTTATTTTGCCTATACTAGGGGTTGTTGTGGTTATTTTTAAATGAACTAGTAAATATATATGTTTAATATTATAAATTTTAATACCTAAAGTAGTAAATAGAATTGGTAAAAATCTATAACAAAACAGAATCTTCTAGGGGGTTGTTAATGTTATTTAGGAGCACCAAGCTGTTCCAAAACCAGGAAGGTGGATGTATAGCCTGGCAGAGGATTTGAAAGGAGTACAAACAACTGGGGGAGGGGAGAAAGAATGAGAAATGAAGATCAAGAGACAAACAAGTAAGAGGCAGAGAAAGAGGGGGAGCGGTGCAGTCACCAAGGCAAAGCTCCCATTGTTAGCTCTTGAATTCAACTGACTGGGGGGAAGTGGGTCAATGTAGTGCCTGTAGTGATGATCAGTTCTGACTTCAAGGAAAGGCAAGTGGTTGAGCAAAGGGCTTTGCATGCAGCAGCTCCGCCAATACACAGGTGGTAGAGCCTCTGACTCTAGGGAATGGAAGGGAGGTCCTTTCCCTACTGTATGAACTGGAATGTGTGCAGCAGGGAAGAGTGACTGTCTCAAACCACAGCTCTTACATCTCTTGCAGCTTAGTTGTAGAAATAGCCACACAAAGTAATAAACTTTATAAGTCATCCCTATCAAAGATGTTGAAGCTTAAAAGCGTCAAATGAATTTTTGAAGTGTATTTGGTTTCTGAATTTTTCAGAGCTCTTGTCAGGCAACCATTGCATGTTAAAAGAGAAATCATGATGGTAGCAATTTTAAAGGCCCTAGAAGCATCCATTTCTCACAGAGGTAAATAGAAGGGGCAGTTGTTGAGACTCTCAAAGCCTAAAGTATCTTTTCCCAAATTGATGCGTGAGACCTCTGTTCTTGCTGATACCTATCATGACACCTGTTTGGGCTGGTGTTCCAGGAATGTGCATTAAAAGATTGTCACTGAATGATAAACTCTAACTGCTGATGTTAATTATCTAGAAAAAATTCATCTATGGTGATTCTTCCCAAATGAACAAAATTGTCCTAACCCAGATTTCTGGTTTATAAATGTTTAAGGACAACTATTTGTTGATGAAGGAAATTTTAAATTCTATAGACATCAATACCTGTAAAATGAGACTGAACTTTGGTTTCCTGACTGCCCAGGCCCAAATAATCAAATAGAAACTATGTTAATTACAACACTGTTTGGCCAATGACTCAGGCATATTACTAGCTAGCTCTTACATCTTAAATTAACCTATTTCTATTAATCTATGTATCACATGTGGCTTACTGCTAATACTCTGGCATCTTTCTCCTTTGGCAGCTTCATGGCATTTCCTTGACTTTGCCTTTTGTCTCTGTCTCTGTCTCTGTCTCTCTCTCTCCCTTTGTTTGAACTTCCCACCAACTTTACTCTGCTAAGTCATTGGTTGAAACAGCTTTATTCATCAACCAATAAAAACAACACATATTCACAACATACAGAAGGTCATCCCCTATCAAAACCTCTGGAAATAATTAGACAAAGGGTCAGGGAAAGCAGAGAAGGCAGATGAATAGAGTGAATGAAGGAAGGTGGTAGATAATGAACATGGACCTATGGGCCTAGCATGGAGTAAGAATTTCACAAAAATCCCAAGGTTGTAGGAGGAAGGCTAATTCCTAAGTCACAAAATCATACACTCATTAGAGATTTGGTTTAGAAACAAGAAATCCATATTGTCTGCTACAGAACTCACAGAATGTATGATCAATAACTTGATTTAGAACTTAGATAATCCAAAAGATTTGTATGAATATGGAAAAATAAGTAGAGTTATATACCACAAGGCTCATTATGTTGAGTTTCAGAAGGGTGCCTAGGCATTGATGACATGCCATTTGGTGTTCTGTGATAGTAATGAAAATAAAGATATTTATAAGAATAGTTACATGTTAATTCTTAGTATGTTTCCTCAAGTTACTTTAAAAACAAAACAAAACAAAACAAAAAAACCCTGAAGTTCTTAGCAGTGATATCTCCCTCCAATGAAGATTTAAGGGATGCAATCTGTTCCCCACTCTGTCTTCTAGAAAGGATGGGGGTAGCATTTCCTGCATGCCCTACTAGTATCTTGTGGAGTGAAGAGGGCCCTTCTAATTCTGCTGTTAGCATGGTGTATTAGTCTATGTCCACAAGGCAGACACTAATGTGAGATTAAACACGCAAAGATTTTATTGGAGAAAATGCCATATAAAAAGAAAATCAAAGAGGGAACCATGGCAGTTGAGGAGGAAACAAAACCCTTCAGCATCCTTAAGTCAAAGTTTGCACGCAGAGGCATACCCTTCTCAGTAGTGAGTCTGCCTGAGCACTCCCAGTATCTTCATCCACAGTCATCAGCTGGGAACACATAGGAAGAATGGTCAAGGTATTAATTTCACTGCCTAGAGCTGGGACCCCTGTTTATATACTATGATCTAATGGAGTCTGTAAGATACTTCCCCAGGATGGCCACAGTGCCCAGCCATGTCTTCAGTCCCCTTCACCTTCAGTTTTAAAACCATCACCAAATATCATTCATTCATTTGAAAAATACTTATTGAGAACTTATGATACACAATACCCTGTTCCAGGCATGAAGCAGAAAAAAAAACAAACCAAACGTGCATTCCCAGAACTGCCTAAGGAAATTTGATTATAATTTTCTTATATGAAATTATAATTGCAATATCTTAAAACAAGTAGACAGAAGATGTTCTCTCATAGCCATTGCAGACATAAGTTATCAATCCTACTGAGTTTGGACATGACCTCAGACCCTTTCCAAACAGAATGGTTCTGGCAGCCTCTACAAATCAATAGCAGCACTTAGGATAAAGCTCATTTGACATCATTGTCTTAGTAGCTATGGATAGTGGGGGTGGGGACTGGCCTAAGAAGAACATTACAACTCAAACGAAGTTGTCTATGCAGTGAAAGACTGTCCCCAGAAGACTGCAAATAAATCTGTTTTAGAAAACAAACAAAAGGATAATTTAGGCTATAAAGCTAGCTTCCTACTCTTTCATCTTGATCCCAACTATCTTCAGACACTCAGATATTCATACTTGAGACCTTCTGATCTCAAGTTATAAATGTCTTAGAATTCTCTAATCTCTTGACTTGTGGATTGTCTTGTTTCCACAGGGTTATTGGATGGGGAAAGTTAGCTAAGACTGGACACTTGGTGAGAGTACAACAAACTGGGTTGAGTCATGTTGTCCTGCTAGTCATTCAGATGTTAACAACAGGCCTTTCCAACATACCAACCAAGTAGGAATGTTTGGCACAGTCAAGAAACTCACAGTCTCTGAGGAGAAGAGAAAAGCCAGCTTTAACAGCTGACCTATCTGTTCTTTTGTCAAAAGACAAGCCCCAGACAAGGAATTTTTACCATTTCTCAATGGGATTTACCAATACCATTCAAATATTCAGGAAACCTTTCCCTTCCCATTGCCATTTGGGAAAAGGAGCAAAATTTTTATGTCTTACCCAGCCTGATGCCTTTCCTCATAGGTTCTTATCAGAAAATGGTCCCCCTATAGCTGGAAATTTCAACACTTTAAGAAGCATCTTGATCTACCTTTCCCTGGCCATCTGTCCATCCACAATCATAAGCAAGCTCTGCCAGTTCTATACAACACGGTAGAATGCAAAACTTCCTTCCTCCTGCCAATGCCCCATCTGTAGCCAACACCATCGCCTCCCATATTCTCTACCAGAGCTCCCAGTTTGCCTCCATCGCTCTTAGCCACTCTAATGCTTTCTACAGAGCTTCTAGGGTGGTCATTTCTACAATGGAGTCTGAACAAAAAACGTCTCAAGGGTTCCCACCGCACAGTCCACTTCAAACTTCCGGACTCATGGCTGATTCACTTCCGCTACTGTTCTTGCCCACGACAGCATAAGCCACACTGTTTTTCTCTTCTGCCTGCAGATTTACCACATTCAGTCCTACACTGGGCAATCAGCACTGTTTCTGCATTGTTCTTCCCTAGTCACATGGCCAACTCCTTTGCATCACTGCCCTCAGTCAGACCTCAAGGTACCTGCTGCTGAAGACCCTATCTGAGGCATCTCCCTGAGGCCCACTCAATCTATCCCAACCCACCTGTACTGATTTTATCATAATAGTCACACAGGACATTATCTTTTGCCTGTCTTGACTTTTCTATCGCCTGTCTTGGCCCTCAGGAATGGAAAACCTAGAAACAGGAGTCTTGTCTCTTCTGCCCATCACTATTTATCCAGAGCTCAGATAGTGCCTGGGCCATTGTAGGTACCAATAAATGTATAATAAGCTAAAGAATGAACTAGCATCCATCATGGCTGTCAGTGAGGTCAAAGTTTCTCTCTGATACTAAGTAGCCTTTCCCTTTTCCTGGCAGGCCAAATCTTCTGGAAGCCCTTCCTCAGCACTCACATCTTCTCATCACAGCCTCTGTGACCAATGGCCCTGTGTCACCAAGGTATCAGTGTGGATCATCTCAGATGCCCTCCATATCCAGGCTTTCATTTTTTTATACCAAAAGAATTTGAAAATTCCAGATATGTTTTATTCTAACAGAAAGAGACTCTCAAAGAAGGTGGGTAGGGACTAAGGGAACCGTTTTGAGAAAGGCCTCTTTGATTCATCTGTACTTGAGTTCCTCACACCCTTCTCCCATATGTACATAAACATGCTGGTGCACTCAGAATTCATAGCCAATCCAAGCAGCCACCTACCCAGGTTGGTGGTGAGGAGTTTAACCAGGCCTTCCCCAACATGGGAGGGGCAGCCCTGGATTGTGTTGCTGCTGGGTGGAATGCTAAAGCTCCAAGCCAGGTTTCTTCCGTAGAAAGGCAGCTCTGGCCCATGTGTTTGTGTTTCTTTAGCAGTCTGGCAGCTTCTTGTATGTTTGGTGCCAGTGGGAGCCCTTGTCCTTCCATCCCTCTATCTTTGTAAGGCAGCACTTGCCCACACACAGCACAGGGCCAGAAGCCAACTGAGGAGAATGGGACAGAGGACATGTGCCAGGACCTTCACCTTCAATAGTGGATTCTGAGATCTTCAGCTCTCTTCTGCCAATGCTCAACAAGCCCTACACTATGCCCTTTTGTCCAACTCTTCACCACATGAAGCAGGCAGGGACTCAAGCCTCACTGTCTACAGGCTTCTCTTATAGGAAACAGGCTTCTTTTTAGTCCATGTGGTTATGGATGTGAGATTCAAGGTCTGTCTCCAGAGCTTCTCCATAGATGGCTCTTTAAATATCCCTTAGATTATGAAATATTTGTGCCTTGGTTATATTGATTATCCCCAGCTCCTCTGATCAGAGAATAGGTAAAAGTGGGATCCCCTTCAGCATTAAGGATGGAGGACACCTTCAAGGTAAAACTTGCCTAGTGCTTGCTAATTTTATCTCAACTTGACACAGACTAGAATCATTTGAAAGGAGGGAAGCCCAAATGAGAAAATACCCCCATAGGATTGGAATGCAGGCAAGCCTACGATTGATGTGAGAGGGGCCATCCCATTGTGGGTAGAGTCACCCCTGGGCTGGGGTTCAGGGTTCTATAAGAAAGCAGGCTAAGCAAGCCATGCAGAAGAAGCCAATAAGCAGCACCCCTCCATGACATTTTCATCAGCTCCTGTCTCCAGGTTCCTTCCCTAGCTTCCACGATGGACTACAATGTGGAACTGTGAGCCAGATAAACCCTTTCCTTCCCAGCTTGGGTTTTGGTCTTTGTTTCATTACAACAATAGAAACCCTAACTAAGACAAGAACTTCATGTTTAATCCTGAGGTACATTGTCAGAGGAGGCAGTACCATCATCTCTCTGGACATAACTTTCAATCTGGATTCCACCCACAGAAAGAACAAGGCCAGCGGAATTCACACATTGACTTCCCCAGACACAGTGAGGTCCACAAGAATAATTTCATTCAACAAATACTATTTAGTGAATATGTGTATATGGCAGAAATTTAGATGCATGGCACTAATAATTATATTGATAATTACACTATTTACATTAAGTAATTATACTAATAATTTTAATCAGAGTAATTGCTCAGAAAGAAGACAGGATTTTATAAAGGCATATGTCAAGGGACAGAGACCTAATTGAGTGTGCTAGCGAGGTCCATTTTTAAAATTGACAGCTGTGCAGCTGAGACTGTAATTCAGACACAAAACACATGCCCAGAATATGAGACACCTGGGTTCATCCCCAGGTCAACACTGGTAACCCTATTCATGGTGAGGAAGATGGCTCCATCTTTGGCTATAAGGAATTTCAATGACACAGAAGTTTTCTCAGGTCAAACTCTCTCCTAGCTTGTTTGCTGGGACCTATTTAACTGTATCCAAATTTCTCGCTGGACAGTTACAGCCAGTACTTGGAGTGTTGGCCCCTTGGACAGAGGGTTTACTACTCGAGTTGGCTGCATGAACCTGAGAGACTGGGGCCTAAAAATGAGGTGGACTAAAGTCTCATGCAATAATAGTCAGTTTTATTAAGTACATCAGATAATTTATACTTGTAGGGTTAAGCAGAGTCACATGTAAGGTGTTCAACCACAGGGACCTCTTTATGAGGTAAAGAGCTCAAGAGAAGATAAGATCAGTGGGGTACAGGGTAACCTCTTGGAAGTCTCTATTTACAAAGGTTCCTACCCTTTCCTTTGTTGGGAATAAGTCTCAGGGTTCACCTCTACAATAACCTCCTGTCCCCTAGCTGCCAGCTGTCCCTGTGGGCTCTCTGTAAACCTAAAAGTCTGCTCCCACTTCATCTGGGACAGACCAAGGATTACAAAGATCCAGTTTTCCCCACAGTTGCCTCATCATGAAGCTGGCCTAGAATTTGGGCTATCTTAGCTATGTCATAAGGAAGACAGGTATACATAATCAAAATGGAGTCGAGTAACTAGAACGTCTTCCGCTCCTTCCAACCTTCCAGAAGAGCTATTCCCTTTTATTACCCAGAGATTCATAAAAATGCATAAGTGAATGCGGCAGTTTAAATAGTTTTCTTTTAGGAGTTTAGCACTAAATACATTAAATGAATTCCCTCAGCCCTTGGACAAGAGGCCATTAGACATGGACTATTACTTGGATTATCATTACATTAGTGGGTCATTATGAAAAATAAAAGTTCTAATCAGCATGAACATTTATAAAGTGCCACGTTAGGGGATATGCCAGGCTGGGCTGTCTCAAACATCTAAGCTAACCACAGTGAGTAATGACTTTGAACAAAAAAAAAAATAATAAAAGATTGAACAGAAAAAAATCACTTTAACAAATCCCTCTCAAAGTCATTAGCAATTAAAGCCTTGGAAAACAGAGGAGGTCCACCCCCATCTCCCTAGCTAAATAGGAGAGTTTGCTCAACTCAGCTTGGCATCGAGTGATAATACTTATTTTACTTACCACCCCCTAGAGTCTCTAGATGGAATAAGAGGATCCTGAAAGTCCTGTAAGTTCTAGGTAGCTCTGGGGTCCTTCACTGGTGGCTCTGAGGCTGATATCAATCACAGGAACAATATGGTGGCCACTGTACTCCTGCTTACTGACTCAGTATAGCCAGGTCAAGGATGCATTCCTAAGAATTAGTGGCCCTTAGCGGGAGGAGTCAGAAGCAAGGTAGAAGATGGGTAGAATGGGCAAGGTAGTTAGACTATCTCTAATGACCAAGGCACAAGGATCCTCCCATCTTCCTCCAGAGGTATCTTCTGACTCCGAAGGACCAGTTCTTCTCAGGAGATTCAGTGGGTCTCCCCAGACCCCTAACTGAATAAATGAAAATACCCTTGTCCCACTTCCTCGTTTCCACGCATTTGATGGCGACTTCTGTTATGGAAGACAAGCATCCATACCAACTCACTCACTCCAAGCATTTGTCCATCCATCTGTCTAGTCAGACAGCCATCCACCCATCCAGTCATCTAGCCAGCCAGCTACTCATTTAACCATTGATTCACTCAACACCCTAAAAATTGACATTATTTTCAGCGTTAAACTGTTTTCTCTCTATTTCCAACACCTAAAACAGATGCCTGGTGATAAATGGGCATTCACTAAATGTTTATAGGTAAACATAGGAATACTTTAAATACAGAGATGCTTGGGGACTTGTTCTATAAACAAGAGTCCTAGGTGTGTGTTCATCGGAGGGGATCCTGGGGAAACAGACATGATGCTGCCATGACTAACAGTCTCCAACTCTGGACTGATGCAAACACCCTGAGTGAACAGCAATATCTCCTCCACTCACTTCCAACCCGGAGCATGGGAACTCTTATCGCCAACATCACTACTCTCTTGGATTAAGATATTTCCTCCTCTGCATCTCCAGCAAAATGTTGTTTACTGGGTCACTTTGCCACGTTTTAAGGCAACACAATTACTTTCAATTGCCTATCTCCAAATTACCTGCTTTATTTAAGGGCTCAAGTAGCCTTTGAGGAAGAAAAGACTCCTTATTTGTTTACACATCACTGTCCACCCTACCTAACATGTTCAGCAGAATGCCTGGATGCTCCTGGCCTCTCTCATTGTCTGGGCCGTCCATTATCTAGCTCTCCTGCTTTCAACAACAGTTCAACAAAGTTTTGCTGAGCTCTTGCTATTCCTATTGTACCCCTTTTCCTAATAAAAACAACCTGTGTTGTACACAGTTTTAACTTCAAATTCCTCCTCCCTCATTGTGTGTTTAGCAACTTTAGGGCATCCTGGCTACCGTAAGTTATTATATGCTTAGTTAAACTTATTAAAGTCTACTTGCCTCCAGTTTTGTGGATTTCATTTCTGTAATGGAGTCTGGGCCCCATCACACACACATTGTTTACAATAGACTTTGAAAACCAGCAAGCATCACAGAGCATGAAGCCTCACTAGAGGCTTACAAATGGGATTGGGATATTCTGATGAAAAATACCCTCAGTGTTTGTGTTGTAGCTCCAAGCAGTCACAGTCCCATGTCCAAAGCTATCCAATTGACTTCCAGAAATAAATCGCGGGTTTTAAAACACCAGGATTTCAAGGAAGCTAGGCAGTATCACACATTGGCAATGATTTTCACTGGACAGAGTGTTCTGGAATGCCGTCTGTTTCACAAGGATGAGATGTTACAAAGAGCATTCTCCTATCTCTAAGAATGATATTCCTTGAGCTCAAGAAATGCTCCTGTGCTTGGAAGAGGCTCTGGAATATTGCCCAGAGCTTGTAAAACTGAAGAAGCCTGGGTAGAACATGCAGACGAAGCTGTCAGTGTATTCGACTTTGCCACTAGGACCTCCGGGCTCAAGGCCAGGGAAGCCCTGTGCTTGCCCTATGAGAATGAGATAATAGACAGAAAGCAAAGACTCCTTTCCCACTGGAGGTCTGGGTCTGCTGAGACAGCTGAGAATGATTTCATCTCATTAGCTCCTTGCTAATCCTTCAGGAGCCCACATATTTATTCTAATAATTTAGTCTTGCTGAAGCCATGTGGAAAGCTTTTCTCTTTAGAATCCATGGGTCTTTTAACAGATGCTATGCAGGGACCATGTTTGCTGTTCAGAGAGCCAGACTCACATCATATACTTCTCTTAGAAACCATGTAAGTCTAGGAATCATTTTATTTCTTGTATCCATAAAGAGATATTAGGCTCAGAGACATGGCTGATGTCCCCAGGACTCATCTGATCCTATGGGCCCCTGAAAGGAATTTGACACCAAGGCTGAATTGTTTCCACCTACTTGGCTTTCTGCTGATAGCTAGTAATAGCCACTGAATAAATATTTGCCAAGGCGGTACCATAGATCACATGCTATGCTAAAGCAGCATCAGAGAGGGTTTAGGAAAGCCCCAGTAGTCTGATCTGATAGCAATCACATTGTGGGATCCACGCTGTAACTTAACCGCTGCAAGATAATAAAGGTGCCAAGGAATGGATGGGGGCACCAGAGGCTCAGAGACCAGGACACTGTCCTCTCCATCCCCCTCCTCAGGGGGGAAATATCACAGTACCTCATTCATAGAAGGTACAAAATGACTTTTCAACATTAACAAATCTTGAAAGAGGGATGTTGTGGAAGGCATAAGAAAAGGCTCAGGGAGAGCTTGTGCAGTCTGACGAGTGCTCAGAAATGTTCTAGAGCAGTGGTTCTCAACATGTGGGTCACCACCCCTTTGGGGTGTTGAGTGACCTTTCCAGAGAGGTCACCTAAGACCATTGGAAAAAATATTTACAATTCATAACAGCAGCAAGTTTACAGTTATGAAGTAGCAATGAAAATATTTTTCTGGTTGTGGGTCCCCACAACATGAGGAACTGTATTAAGGGGTAGTAGCATTAGGAGGGTTGAGGAACACTAGTCTGGCGTACCCTGGACTTCATATTTGAGGTAGCATAAGACGATGTGAGAGGAAGAACCCAGGATGACTGACTTACTGTAGTGCTTTGAGGTGGCTCTGGTCAAGCTGATCTGCACTGAGCATTTTCTTAGAAAGGTGTTTTGAGTGCTTGCAATATAAACAGAATAAGCGTGCAGTCTATGAGGCAGATTGACGGTCACCCATCAGCCTTGATTGAGAGGCCTCACATTAACGGCTTGTCTCCACCCTTCATAATTTTACCTGTCATCAGAAACGCTGAAAGAAATCCGTTCTCAGCAATTCCTGTCTCCTAATTTTTGGCTTGACAGAGTTTGCTGCTTTTCATGTGATTTGGGAGCTTGCTGGTCTCTCTCTCTCTCTCTCTCTCT
>LOJH01028868.1:0-17065 GCA_001685095.1 Ellobius talpinus | reverse complement strand
AGAGAGAGAGAGAGATATTAAATAGATGATCGATTAAATTCCTAAAGTAAAGAAATATCAGAGGATTAAGTGACAGAGGGCAGAAGTATAAATATAAAACATTTATGTACTTCCTGTTTCTCTCTGCATTTCTCTTTCCCTTTTCTCTCCCCTTTACCCTTCTCTCAATAAAGTCCTCACTTAAAGAATTAGCATGCATACACATGCTTCTTATATATGCACACTCATGCATACAAGAAATATATTAACATGCATGCTCCTACACTCCTGTACAAAAGCACCATGTAAGCACATATACTCCTACCCACAAGTATGCCCACATACCAACACAAGCATACATGCACAGCCTTGCTTTGACATCCAGAACTTGAGCATATCAAGCTTGGTCTTCAGCCCCTCCTCCTGTAGTTAATAATTTTCTGTTTTAATATTCCCCCTCCTTATGAATTCATTGAGTATTGCTGCCTCCCATGTGTTCTATTTCACATTCTTGAAGCAGGAGAAAAACTGACTTTATCAGGAAAGACAATCTTTACTCTCTCTCTCCATGTTGTATCAGATTCTTGACTCCTAAACCCATGATCTCATAGGAATGGATTCTGTTGTGTACTTATAAAACATAGTGTCCCCTCTATAGTGAACATACAAAAGTACTCAGTAGAGACAGTAAAATATTTTTGGTGGAAAGGCCCTGATGCCATGGATAATCAAATTCTCCTTCCGCACTCACTTCAAATGCTACATGATCCATGCTTAATTAATGCTGTAACTAGATGGGTTGCTACATAGCATTTATGCCTACAAAACATGAGGGTGTACAGAGTGATCTGCATTAGCATAGGAGAGCAGAAGGTGGGATGACTCACTCCAATGTGTAAAAGGCATCAAAAAAGCAATGCAGGAAAAGCTTACTAGAACTAGAATATAAAAGTCCCTAAGGAAAACATGCACAGTGATATCATCTTGGAGCTTAAATATCCAACTCATTGTAAGCTCAAAATAAAACTACTAATCCAGTACCATCCCTACTAGGGCTGACTGAACTGTGTGTAGCGATTAGCAAACATCTGACCCAGTGCTAAGGATTTTAACATATTACTTAATTGAACACATACAATAAAGACCAATTAAATGTTGTTACCACATTTGTAAGTGATAGAATTGAGCACTAAAGGGTGGATTTACTCACCCCAGATTCATACAGCATGGTTGCTTGTCTATTGGCTCTAGAAAAGAAATGGAATTAAAATTGCAACAGAACATGAGTTGCACAGGGTCAAAGTATTTAGGTTAGAAAGTCAAAAGTATCCTTCCAAGTTATTTCCTCTTACTTCAAATACAGTCAGTCCTTCCCATGCCAGCCCATTCCGTGCCTCTATCCTGAACTATCTATAACCTGACTTCTCAGACATTTTGCCTGAATGATGCTTTGTCTGTTTGTCTATGTCCCTGTTCTCCACACTTTATGTCAGAAGAAAGTCCAAAGTAGCTACTACTATTAGCATGGGTGCCCTCAACTGTTCTAGAAAGTATGCTTTTTATTCCTGATGCTCAGATAACAGAACTGCAGTTCAGTGTTGCTCAGCACAGCGGACGGAGTGCCTGTAACTATGCTTGCCATGAGACAGGCTGAGTCAAAGCATTGGCTGTGAAAATGAGAAAGGGGGTAGGCAGAGAGCATAAAGATGAGGTTATGAAAGAATATGAATCAAATATCCCAAGGACCTTTAAGAAGCCAACAGTAATGATAAATCCATGCAATTACCTCAGTGAGTAACTCTGTAACATAAACATTACATTGGAATGAAATGCAGAAATAGTGAAGAGGTCCAGACAGAGGGAGAAGAATGCAGGAAGGAGAGTCAGCTTGGAATCTGAAAGCCTATGGCCTCACTTTATTGCCTTGCAATACCTGAATGTTAAGTTTTAGATATCTGCCATTTCACATACAGATGTGTGTATTAACATGTGCAGCTGACTTGATCATGATCTATTGAGTTCCCTATAAGGAAAGCAGGAAAGATGTGCTTTGTAAGTTGACTCAGATGTGTACTCTTTATCCTTCCCACGCTATTTCATTTCTTAGGTAAAACCATCTCTCTCATTACCATCATGATTTCCCCAGTGCCATCTGCAATGGAGTGAGCCAATCATAAATGTACCTTGACTGTCCCTGCAGTGATGCTCACTAGTTTCTAAGTGACCATTGTCCTTAAGATGATCAAATCAGCGTGTCCCCTTCCAAAGCAGTGATCTTGGCTCTATCCTCTCTCCAAGGACCACTGATAGGATGAGGAAGGGGTGTTTCTCACACTGTGTATGGCTGACATCCACTTTCGTCAATTGCTCTTTGCCATAGTGCAGCCACCTGGCTCTCTGGCTGTGAGGCTCCCCCATGGTATGCAGCTGGCTTCTCATTCACCTTCAGTGTCCAAATATCTGGCTGCTGTCACTACCACTGCTGCCAGTGGCTGAACTCTAAAGGTTTGGAGTCTAACGCAGGATCACCTCCTATCTCTCACTTCTTCCTTCCCTTCTCCCCTTGCTTCCCTCCTACGTATCCCCTTCCTTTCATCTCACTTCTCTCTTACTGAATTTTTCCAGGCAATAACCATGGTGAAAGGTTTTGTCTTTCCATTTCTGATTTCTACAGAGTGTGGCTGAGGTATCGCCAAGCAGGTCATGGCATTTAGAACAGTCTTGTCTACTGGGAACACACGAAGTCTCCTCAGCAGGAGGAGATGTTAATCAATGATGTTTTTCTATCTGAGTGTTAGAGTCCTCATGTGATCCTAGAGAGGATAAAAAATTCTACACAGATGAATTATAATCTCACATTCTTTTCCTTTGTAAAGGTATTTACATTTATTTTATGTGTAGGAGTGCTTTTTCTTCATGTATGTATGTGAACCATGTGTGTGCAGTGTCTGTGGAGGCCAGAAAAAAGGTATTAAATGCCCTAGAAATGGAATCTTGAGGTGCCATGTGCATGTTGGGAACTGAACCTGGGTTCTCTGCAAAAGCAGCAAGTACTCTTAACTTAAGCCATCCCTCTGGAAATCGGCTCGAGATATTTATTCTGTATGTAAGTACATAAGCTAGCAAAATAATTAAATTAATAAGTCCCATCAAACAATGTATGCAAGGTAAAGTGACTTCTGGGTTTAGACAAGGTGATAGATACAGTAGCCATAGACCATGGCAGAATTTTTATGTAATTACAAAAGAAAACAAAACATGTGCTTTCAAAAAAGCATTTAAAAATCATGTAATCAATCTATTATTAATAGTAACAAATATTAAATTGTTCATTGCTTTCTACATGGGTGCTTCCTGAATAAACTATTAGAGCTGTGTATAAAATTCTGGGTGTCCTCATAGGGATAATCAGTGGAAACACTAGTGTGTGCGGCGATGAGTTTTCTCCTAAAGAATGGACAGTGAGCAGTGTTATGAAAAGGAGTTAGAGAGATGGGGTCAAGTCCAGCAGCAAACAAGGAAAACAGTTGAGGGAGAAGCATTGAATATAAGCAGAACCTCAATATTTCATTTGTATACTGTGTAAGAGCATATATTCAAAGAAAGTTTAGAGTAAATTCTCATTGGTTAAAGTTTGGATGGGGAATAAGTTTGGAAAACACTGAATATAATTACAAAGCAATATTCAGAAAACTTCATTGCAGATGTTGCCACATGAACCAAAGTCACGTGGGATTCTTATTAGAATGTAAGACCTTTTCTTCCTGTCTTCTACAGAAGGATCATCTCAAGCTTGGGAGGCTAAGCATCTGGACCTTTCCAACAGAAATTTCTCAGGTAATCTTAGTCTACAGGTTAAGTGTGGGAAACAGAAACAGCCACGTCAACAGCATCAGTAAATCCGGCCGTTTTCATCCCTGCTCCAAATACAGGGATGAAAGAGCTTCGGTAAAATTATATTTTGGAACACTCTGCTTTGAGGTAACACATAATGAATCAAGACACTCTTCTGTGTTGTTACCACTGCTGAAATAACAAGGGTATACTCTGGACAACACTTGGATTCGGGAAAGCAAATAGATTTTACCCCAACACTAACTGCAATCAGCTAGGGATGGGTCCCCAGCCTTGTTTCGTCTGGACCCAGAGAAAACTCAGCATGCTCCTTTGTCACTATCTGCCATAGATGTGGGGGTGCTAGGAAAGGCAGACTTGCCACTTCCCCCCTTGTCCCTCACATGTTCTTTGCATATACAGTCTAGCAAACATCCACTCTGCCACCTCTCCCATCTTTCCCTACTCCCCAGGAAGGGTTCATCCATGGAAAATAAGACAGGGATAGAACCTTTTCCTGTATTGAGCATCTCCTGAGGTTTTTTTTCCACATTGAACATCAAATGAGATACCTCATGCAAAATCACTTTGAAATTATAAATGCTGTTCAGATGTAACACACAACTGTTTCTAGTTTAAGTACCACAGCCTGAAACATTCTCCTTATGGTCTTGAAAACAGAGAGTAACTTACTTAGCCAGAATGAGGAGGGTTTGTTTTTCTGGGGTCACCTTCATCCTTGGCTGTCTCTTCCCCCTGCAGGAGATGAGCTGAACAGGCCGCTGGACAGGCAGTATCTCCTCCTCCCGAGCTGGGTATTGGCATCATTATCTGAATATCAGCAATAACAGATAGGAGCAGCAGATACCGATGTTTCATTACCTTTGGCGCCTCTGGGGATTGTTGCCCGGATATTTGGATTCACGTGGCTTTCTCTCCCTGACACTGACTTTGAGGGGGGGTGGGTAAATTTGCCTTGATAGGTTAACCACTGCCAGCTTGTGGGATGGAGTCCCGTTTGTCCTTTTTCTGCCCCAGACTTCTTGGGCTATGCCTGTCGTCACTCTTCTGCCCGAATCAATGCCAGGCTGATGCCTTCAGTCCCTCCATCATTTGCTCCATTAATATAGTACTCTAGCACATAAGGCCCTCCACATCCTGACTGTCTTTCCCAATTATGCACCTCTCTCATTGTTCACTGGGCTACATGCTTTTCTCTAAAAGAATCCGGCACACTTACATCTCCACTCAGCTCCCCACATAGTCTGCCATCCATAGAATAACCAGGCTCACGCCTCCACCTTCTAAACCCTACCTTTTTCTCAAAGTCTAGCACATGCAACACCTTCACAAGACACTTTGCATGACCTTTCACTCACAGGTTATCATCTTATCCATTAACTAAAGCTCCAATAACAGGTAAACTTGCATTACAAATAAGAGTCCTTCATTGCCTTTAACTTCAAACCCACAATCTGAGTTACTTCTCACAATAATCTACGATTAGGAACTACTGTTAATCCAATTTCTCAGATGAGAGGACAGAAGGCAGAAATGAAAGAATTTGCTCACAATAAGACAGCTGTTAGAACTGGAGCCGAGATGTGGACCCAGGTTCCTTTCTCCAGGACCCAATCTGAAGCCCATACTACAGGGTATACTGATTGCAATGCTGAACCCCCGGAAGTACCTCTTCTGTTGACATAAATTATATTATGCTGAATGTGAGAGATTTAAATTCTGATGTAATTAGAAAGAGACCTTGCCTTCTTTCAACTTTATCTTCCCGGCACAGAGAAAGTGCTGATCAGGCCTAGATTTAATTAGCAGCCTCTGATGCCAGGATCTTAATGTGTGTGCTCCACGGCCTGAGCCTGCTCCTCACACCCTATCTGCTTACGTGTTCCACCTGAATAGTTTTCTCAAAAGCCCCTGCCAGACCCCATCCGGTTTTCCCTCTCCTTTTTTTTTTTAATGTTGTACTATTTTCACTGTCTATCCTAAATCACATCTCTCCTTCTGAAAGTTCTTCAGACTTCAAAACTCCACACTGAGAATCCACCTTCTCAGGGATTCCTTCCTAATGAGGCTATGCTGGCCCTTCCCTGCCCTGACCTAGTCACTAATGCACAGATGATTCTACAGCTCCATCACCAACCAATGGTTAGCAATGCATACTGCGCCTAATGCTAGGCACAGAGGCGATTCAAAACCATTTGAGGTACATACAGTCCCTTGCCTTCCAATATGAAACACTGGAAAGTCAAGGGTTGCCCTCAAAGGAAGCTAACAAGAATGCCCCATGAGCTATCATCTTCGGGTAGACATTTCCACCCCCAGAGGAGAAGGTGGGAAAGGAGCACAGAAGAATGCAAAAGCACAGTGAATGTTGGCTGTACTGCTAGACTACCTGGAGGAGCCCGGGTTGGGTGGTGAGTTCATTCAGGGCAAATAGAAAAGAAAGGAAGAGTGTGTCGGGAAGAACAGCAGTACAGCCACTTGGTGGTAATACCAAGCAAGAACTATGGTTAGACAAATTCTACAGTAAGACAAGTCAGAACGTGACAGGAAAGTCAAAGTTAGTGAATGTGTGCTCCCAAACCTGTCTGCCGTGGAGGACGTTGTTCACTCTATGCCTTATTCATGACAGAGGATCACGGAAGTCAAAGCCAGCTATGTGACACAAGAATGGCAAAGCCTGCCACTGCTTGCCCCCGTGTTCTGGCCACAAGGCTTGGAGTTAAGTAGTCCCTGCTGACAGCCCTGTGGCTGCTTTGGGGAGGCCAGAGATTAAATTTCTTTGTCTTCGAGAGATGGAAGAACAAGGAAGCTTCAGGTGATAGCTGATTCCCAGGATCATGGTAGATTTTAATGAGATGGTGCTTAGCACCGTGCCTCTCACACAGGAAATTCTCTACATAAATCACCTTTTTATAAAACGTGGGAGTGTTAGTACTTCTCCCAAAGCAATATGTAGCCTATGCAATTAAATAACAAAGGAACACAAACTGAAAGTTCCGTGGAGCACAAGTGCAGGGCTACTGAAATTCAGAGCGCCGGCAACACTCTCGCCTGCCAGCCACAAAGCGTAACTCCTGCACCATCTAGCCCAGGGCCCCATCCATCCTAGATATTTAATAAAGGTTTCTGAGCTGAATGGATTTAAATTGGATCAAATTTAATTGGATCCTTTGTTTAAAATTTAAAAGTCTGCCTCTGAGAGGAAGCTGAGCGAAATACTTCTCGGGTGTGTGGATTGTTAATTCCGCCGATCAGACCTAGCCTGTCGTTCGTTTATATTGATAATTCCCGACAGGATGCCTTTACTGTGTTTCCCCTCCTCTGCTGCTCAGAAAATTGATTGAACATGAAATCCACAGCTGTGGTGGAGGTTTTCAGGGTGTCTTTGCCTGGGATTACCTCCACGGGACACAGACCACACAAGGCACCCTGCAGAGAAGAAAATCAGTCTTAGAATTTCAGGGGGAATCCGCACACCTATGTGAAAATTTAAATACCACTTCCAATGGGAAGTTCAAAATGCATTTTTCCCAGGTGACATCAGTAACCCATGCATCATCATACATCACAAACCCAAATTTTAATATCCTTTGACAGGTACATTTGTATGTTTGTACATTTGTGCATTGGCATATATTTTCATGTACATAAACACACAGAAGCATGTTTTCTCTCACAAACATACCAACATGTACACTCAGAAAGCCTTTTAAATAATTGTCGATCATTTCATAGGAATTCCTATTATAAGAGAGGGAGATAACTATACAGGTACACTATAAAGCAAAAACATTCCTTTTTCTTTTTTATTTGACTGTCATGGCTCAAATAAATTCTATCCACTAATAAATCGTATGAAGCCACTGAGCTTCTTTTTCCTAATTTAAAATCTGAAAGGATATCCCATACATGTGGAGGGCTTGTTTGACATTACTGAGCCCTCCAGAAGTGGGCCTGCAACTCCAAGCTTCCTGAGCATCACCTTGATTGCCCACTCCCAAGCTGTGGCATTATAGATGCCATCCAACTTCCATCCAATGCTCCCAGGAGGCTCACTCTCCTCAGATAAGGATGTCATCTCGATACCACTTGTCATAGACTCCCAGTGGAAAAGCTACTATTGGCTTGCATTCAGGTCTACTTCCACCCTGCTTTCTTTTCAATCCTTGGGACTTGGAATCTGGAAACCTTTTTACCCAGAGTCCCTGCCCAGCTGCTTCTGAAAACATCTTGCTGGAGAGTAGAAAGCATAAGGCAGGGTGAACCTGTGTTCCTCCCAGCTTTGCCAACAACCATGGGGAATTGAAAGTAGCTGCAGGCTCTGGCAATATTGCTAAGGATTTCACTATCCGTTATGGGAGCCTGTGGGTTCCTGCTGACAGAGGATAGTGACTCGGTGACAGCAAAGCCTGCCTGCTGTGCAGCTCAAGCCCTGTCAGCACAAGTGCAAGCATTTGCAAGCCGCACACCCACCATCAACTCCTCATCCCATCACTCCAACCTATGTGTGGCCAAGAGCCTGTATTAAATCCTCACCCGTAGGAAATCCCCGGAGCTTTCTGTGTTCAATCCTGAAAACTGTACGGCATTTTCCAGAAAACCCCCTCTCATTTGCTATACTGTAATTTATAAAAATTAATTTCCCTTAGTGGCTGGTGAGTTCAAATCAAAGAGTCCTTATAAGACTAAAGTTTTTTTTTTAATAGACAGAAAGAGAACATCTCTTAAAGTAGAAAGTTCCTGCAAGAATGCAGACATTATAAGATATTTTATTCTATGGGTCATTTATCCACTCCTGGAACAATTATTATTGAAAGTGACTTCTGAGTTCATAACACAAATGACCATCAAGGAAACGAACAGGAACCAGTGAAGAGGAGGTAATGAACTTCTGTCACAGGTTTGCAAAACATGATATGGACAAAGCAGAAGCAAGAATTATTTTTGTCTTCCTTCTCTTTTAATTTTAATTTTTTTGAAAGTGTCTCACTCTATAGCCACATGGTCAGACTGACCTTGAACTTGAACTCATCCTGTGTCACTCTCACGGCTGAGGCTAAGGAAATTTTTTTCTAGCTCATTCTGCAATAACTTGCCAGGCAGGCCAGAGAACAGCTATTCCATTTGGGTACCAGCAGGCCTCTGTCAGAATCAGTAACCAAGGGAAGAGGCGGGATTCTGCTGTGTTTGTATAAGGAATGGGTGTTGTGTGGTGTGTATATTCCTTATGTGAGTATGTACGCTTGAGTGTGTGATTGCAGATGTGGGTAAATGAGTGCAGAGGCCAGAGGTCAATGTCTGGGATCTTTGACCACCATTGCTTTTTGAGATAGGGTCTCTCACTAAACTTAAAGTTCATCAATTCTCCTAGGTTGTCTGGTCAATTAATATCAGAGATCAACCTGTCTCTGCCCACCCAGCAATGCCAAGTTTTTTTATTTAGATTCTGGTGATTCAAACTCAGATTCTTGTGCTTGAGTTGCAGACATTTGACTGACTATGTCATCTTTCCATTAGGTTGGATTCTATTCTTGTACCAAGAGGGATGCTAAGCCTGAGGTGAAGCATAACACAGCGTCCGTCCAGACCAACTCTTAAGCAAGGCTTGTAAGGAGCACATCTCTATTAAATCACATGGATGCTCCTTTTAGGTATTCACCTCCTAAGTACACAATCACCTTTATCAGCCGTGGAGGTGTTTTCAGGGTAAGACTGCGGATCTTGCAAGATCACAGCTTTGAAATGACACATTCCTTGATGTTATTGATTTTTGCATTGTTTTGTGTTTAGAGAAAGAGAAATAACAACAACAACAATCCAAACCTTTAAGAAATCTAATTATATGTTTGATTTATAGACTAGTTTTTAACAACAAAAAATTAACAAAAAGGGGGCTCATTAAGAGTCTTTTGTCTACAAAACAAGTGTGTTTTCATAAGCCATAGAGCAAGCAAATTCTAATTGCTGGCTTCATTATACAGAAAGTCTAAGTGTAACAATCAGAAGCCTTATTATACATACATAATTGGGTTTCATTGCAACTTATGAAAACATAAACTCTCTTAAACACACTTGCAGAAAATGTCACATCATCAAATCAACACTTTTATTATACAAAAGTAATTGTGTTTAAAGACACAAAACATATGTTACTTATACAAAAAAAAGAGTTGCACTATGATTCAGAAGTCTAAATCTTAAATCTGAGAGCAATATTTTGTTTGTAAATGTGGGGAAGAGAAAAGAAAATTATAAACTTTCTTAATGAGAACTAAAGTGGCTTGCCTAGAACTCTACTCTGGCAATCCTGAATTCTTAATTTTTTTTCTAGTCAGCTTATCCATGAGCCTTCTTTCTTCTGCACCTCACTCTTTTCAAGTGGATTTCTTATGCAGAGTATCAGCATTTCTCTGTTCTCATTTGAATTCTTTATCTGCCCAGTGGACAGTCATGTGAATGTCCTATCAGTCCCTGTAGACCCTTTGCTCCCCCTATAGAATCATTATCTAATTTGTACATTCACCCTTCCTTAAAGCTACCCTGACTCCTCCATTTCTGCCTCTTGGCTGATGGCCCCACGTGGACAACCTTGCCCTACTTTGTCTCACTAAAAAGCCATGCGCTCTTGCATCTCCTCAAGAGATGTCTTTTCTAGAACCTCACTTTCACATGTCATTGTGTAGAATTTGCAGAACCCAATGGCAAAAAAAGGAAAACACAAGTCACTTTGTGTAAATAGGAGGAGGGAAATAGTTGTCCTTTCTCCATGTGTTTTTATTTATATCCTGCCTCTCTGGACATGGGGACCTAAATCTTTGGAGGGAACAGAAAGAGACCTGGCCTGGCCGTGCATGGCAGAAGGCCTATCTTAGGATGAAAGGTGAGCCTGTTATTTTTATAAAAGCTGTTCTGAGGTATGTGTTTTTATATACATCAGATGGAATCCAAGCCAAACAATGAAACAGTTTGAAAATAACCACAAAGATATAATTCTGTGATCTCCTCAGGCTCTAATGGCCACTATCGTTCTTGATAGAGCATGAATTCTTGTCATTGTTATATCCTCATGAAGACATCTGCTTGGGTTGTGCTTACTTGCCTCCAAGTCCTATCCCAGTATTAGCTCAGTACTGTCTCAGTACTATCATCTCTCCAACATGTCTGTCAAACTTCCCATGTGGATTTCTGACTCTGTCATAATATATCTCATAAATCTCAACATTGAAATTCCAGGATTTCATTAATGTGCTGACCACCTGAATTCTCCACCTTGCTTAATAGAATTGATATATCTGAGTCTGTTCTTCCATCTGCTTGTTCAAAAGTCCTCAAGTACTCAATAATTTCTCAGGATTAACTGAGAAGGTTTTCTCCAGGTCAGTGAGAAGGTTTTCTCCAGGTCACACAATGCTCTCCTTGACCTGGTCCTTGTCTATTTCTTCAGCTGAATTTGCTGAATGTCTTCAGATGGACCAGTTTCCTGTGACATCCCAGTACGTGACAATGTGTTAAAACATCTCAACTGATAACTTCCTACTGAGTGTCTGCTTCTGCCAGGTGTTGTTCATGGTCCATGGCCACTTGAATGAAGCAGGCCACATACAGGCAAAGGTCAGAACAAGGAACCAAAAGACTGTTGCTACAATACAGTAAAGGGACAATGGGGTCAAGGGAGTTGAATATGAACAAAATATATTATGATATATGGGAAAAACTATGGTGAAACCCATTGTATTCTGTAATGCTTTTATGCTGATAAAAGAAACAATTTCAAAAAATGAGAAATAAAAAATTTATAGCAATAAGATGATAAGAAGTTGTCTAAACATCAGCACATGGTGTTTCAAGGATCTAGAGTATTCTCCCCATCTATTCACATTTCTTTCTAATGTGACCTTCAAAATTCCTCTTAGGAGTCTAAATATCATATTCTTGGATAAATTCAGAGTGTCTTCTCCTGACTTTCTTCCGAACTTCCATAATATTATACCAATTTCATTTTTAGAGCACTTAACCTAACTACATAAAAATTGTTGATGCTATTGTCTGTCTTCCCCATCAAAATGTTGGCACTTCAAAGCCAGTATGCTCTACACTGCCTTGTATGTTCCAAATTTTGTTTTTATAACTGCTAGATAAGAGTCACGGTTGGATGAGTGACAGCCATAAACAGAGTAGTGCAGACTGTCTGTCTCCGTACAGACAGCACATCCATCCCACTGACATGGAATTCAGGATATGATCAGTCAAAATTAATCACTGACACAAGATCCTTGCTAGCTGGGCAGGAGCAAGAGCAATAGAGAAAGAAGCCTTATCACCCTTCCCTCTGTAATCAAATTAGGAAAAATAATGTGAATCATTAGTGTACCTAGAAAAGGGAGACCTTTGCTCTGAACTCTTTTTATTCATACTACTAGTCAAGGAGTGATTCAACCAACAGACTAGTAAGAAACAGCCAAAGGTGTACATGATATGGAATCTGAATACATAATATTGACAGTAATTTATTAGGCAAATGTCTCACAGATTAGGAAAGGAATATATGACTACTTATGTAGGAAGACTTGCATTCAGAAAAGGAGTAAATAAGAAAGAGCTATAGGAAGCACATTTTATCATCATAAAAAGGAGAGATAACTTCTGATTTCTACAGATGGATTCAACTGGTTGACATGAATAGTGTCATGGGTTAGCCATTAGGTGAAGATCAGGTAGAGAGCAGTAGGTCTTGCTGATAAAGGAACCCACTGGATACAGCATTCCTGTTGAGGATTGGTCACATCTAATGAAAGAAAGAGAATTCCTGATTAGGTCTTCAGGGTTCTAGAAGAGCCACAGATCTGAAAAGAAAATTTAATAATATTTAAAGCTAATTTCAGTCCCAGAATTATAGCACTGAAGTTCAGATCTGAGACTAGAGGAAGAATGGTATATAAGACAACCAACTTAAGGAAGTTTTGTTCTCTTGAGGCAAAAACATCAAAACACAAACCACAAAACACAGTCTGGTAATAATTTAGGGCCATGATTCTAGATGTACATGACTGAGCCAGTTCTAAGCATCCCGTATTCCTGAGGAAGACAACAGAGTTGTTACCTTCATCTCAGAGTTCCTGGAAATATTGATCAAAGCTGAGATAGCAGTAGGATAATTGTGAGGATCCAGCTGAGTGGCTGACACAGATCCACCTGGAGAGAACCCATTGTGAATCTTAATAAGATGTTTAGAACTATATTCTTAGAGCAGTTGGAATTGCCTCCACAAAGAAAGACAGAAAACTAGTGCTTCCCCATCCTGAATACTGAACAGTGAATTCTCCCATCTTGGGTGCCTCATACAAGCCAACTCTACCTACTTTTTGTCATCTTTAATGCTTTCAATTTTCCTCCCTAAAATTCTTCCTATGGGAAAGCTTTCAAAAGTACCAAAGCTCAGAGTGAAGAATTTGGTAATTACTCTCCAGCTGAAAGAAGAAAATTTCACTAGGTGTAAACTAAATACCAATACTGTGTTGAGTTAATACAAAGAGAAATAGAAAAGTTCTGCTTTTCAGAGGATTACACACCTGAGAAGCTGAGCACATTCAAAAGTCAACTAGAGCAGTCAAGTCTGAAACAAGTAATAGAGCGTGCATGGTAAGGAGAGGGCACTGTCCCAAAGTAGGATTTTTAATGGAACTTGGGAGAGGCCAAAGGGGTCTATGCTTTTGCCTGTTTATTCCTCTTTGTATATGAAATGAAAACCAGATACCTTCTGCTTTTCTATGACTACTGCCTAACATCATTTCTTAGACAGTTGATTGACTGCACAATTAGCCGACACAAAGATGTTTGCATGACCCTTTGGAATCTCTCAAATATGCCTGTTTCTGGTCTCACATATCAGTAAATTTCAAATTATCTCATCTTAAAGAGTCTTATTGCCCTTGGGAAATATAGTATTACTAACTTAATATCTTACCTCCTCATGCTGAGAGGTAGATATTATTGCTGTCATAATTAAGACCATATTAATTAGATTTTTTTCAGTCACCTGGATTTCATCAGGCTGCACCACTAGTGGTTGCAGAGCTATGTTATAGGATATGAAAGGCATGGCAGAAGTCTTTCTGACCCCAGTACACAACCTGACCCCTGCAGTGGCTAACATTGGCTAGCACTGGAGTCTAGTCTTATAACTCTTCCCCATACAGCAGATCTTTTTGGTATTTGGAAGTCTCAGGGATAGATGGACCTAAGCTAACCAATATGTGTGGATTTAAGGTTTGATTTGTGAATCTTTTCAAGAGCATTTCCAGTGCAGAGGATGCTGTCTGGGAACCATGGAGTTACAACACTGGTCAAGTTCAGTCTCCTCCTTCAAGTACTTGTAGCAGGTCTGTAGTCAGTTGGCCATACCGGAGATATTTGTGAGGGAAGAGCACATAGATGCATAACTATTCTAATAAGTTGTTTAAGGGGAGTTAAGTTTCAGCCTATGTTGTGCCAAACAGGCAAGCTATGACCTTTGATACTGTGTAAAGATTTCTCCTGGCTCTGATGCCCTATAATACCTCTGGAAATCCTTCAGCTTTCAGGACATTTGCAGAAAAATCCTTGAGGACATCAAAGAAGAGAAAATAAGAGCCTAGCACACTGACACACTATCTGATACACAGGCATCATCTTGGTGCCAGATTCTCTTCTAACCCCAGACCCAGAGGGCTTGAGATGAATCTCTTCCAGAGAATTGGCAAGGGAATAATGAGATCTGGAATAGCTATGGAAACTTCAAAATAAAGGAATGACAGAAGATGGCCTCAAAAGAGAAGGAGAGATTTGGAAAGAGTAAGTTGTAGAAGTTACAGTAGACAGTGACACCATGAAAAGAGGCTATCATTAATTTGGTATGAGTGATTTTTATCAGAAATAGCCCTGTCTATGTAATGGCTGGCAATTTCCCTTGAAAAATAACCATCAGAACTTTAGAAACGCTGACTTATGGGTAAAACTGTCTTCGTTACGGACACACTTGGTTTCCTGTGATTCTACTACCTATTTGCCCCTTCTTACCGAAGAGAAGAGGGCATGTTCTGGAAGAGCAGCAAAGTATTGAGCCCTGGATGTTGGTCCCATATCTCAGGCTTACTTCAAATCCCATAGACTCGTCACAAATATGACATTCTTGCTCTTGTCTGGAGGTTTCTTGTGGATTTAAACCCTGAAAATGGAACCAGTCCTCAAAGTAAAAAGTTACAGTAAAAAGTAAAACTTTCTGCTGTTGACTGTTCCTGAACAGATCTGAGAAGAGCTATCTCTTGGCCACGCTTGCCAGACTGACTAGCTCCCAAAACTCATTCTTTGTCTTAGACCACACACATGTACTCTGTGCTATCATGGCCAGACTCTAATGAGCCTAAAAAGGGGGAACGATTCCTAGACAAGCTAGGTCTAGAACGCTAGCTCCTAAATGCATGATAACCAAAATCCTAGATGATTCCCAGATAATGCCTAGTGGGAAAATAAAGATGACTAAATCATTGTGAACCATAACTGCTCCTGGATATCCACATAACACTCACAGGCCCATGTGATGCAATCCTTTCTATTAGGAAATGCTGGAGTAGTAGTTCTGAACACATCAACATGTACATCATCAAAATGTCTGCCAGGGGAGCTGTGTTCAATAACGCCCCCTCCCGAGACACCTAATGGTCCCTTTAGCTTGCACCCATGCATCCATGGCTTTTCCAGAGGATGAATACTTACTATTACATCAGGATTGTCTTCAGTGAATCAGGGTGCAATAGTCTCCAAAACACAGCCCAGATCCACTGCATAAAGAGACACAGCTTAAATACTAGGAACAGAAAGAAACTCATTTCAAAAAACATGTTGTGGGTATTAGGTATGACAGGGAGTTCATAAAGCCAGCACACAAGAGCTTCATTAAAGAGCTAGTAAAAATTTGTTCATGTAGCAGAAGCCTCTGTTGACAATGGCACCAACTTGCAGAAAACCTACCTTCTACAGCACACTAAGACATGGACTGCATAAAATGTAATAACATACTCACACATGAGATCTGAGACTACGTCTGCACTGTGGGTGGGTAGCATCAGTTCACAATGTTGACTTAGGAGCAATATGAGAGTTAGTATTAGTCATAGCTGATGTTATTATGGCTCAAACTTGTTTTCTCAGTGTCCGTGGATGACTGAAATCATGGAACAGTTACAGAGTCCAACACAGCAAGTATATAGAATTTAGGGCACACATGATACAACAGTCTGTAACCTTCAGCTCTGCGAGTCACTTGTATGTTAAACCTTGCTCCAGCTCTCCTGTACACATGCACAACTTTATCCTCCATTACCATTGTCTTCTTGCATTCCCATTCCATGTCTGTGCACATCCTGAGCCTCAACACTTCATAGCCAGCTATAGGCAAAGTATTTAACAAGGAAATCAGTGCTCATTCATGTGTCTATGAACACAGACAGAAAGCTTCATCTCAGTGAAAATGCACCCCTCTCTTAAGGGATTTCCATTATAAAATAAATCCAAAAGTATCTCAAAGATCATTGCAACCTATAAGAACATACAATAAATTGTAACCATATTACAGCTTGAAGCTTTAATCCAGCTGGAAGAAGACATGGAGAGCCTGTTTTGAAAGTTAGCTTCAGAGACCTTGTAAAATCTTTAACCCTGTGTGTACTAACAACTTCCATTTTATATTCACCAGTAAACACCTAGAACTGATACACACTTTCAGCGCAGTAATTGGATACAAAATTAAAGCTCAAAAATCAGTATTCCTCATGTGCGTGTGTGTGTGTGTGTGCGTTTGATATGGGTGTGTATTTGACATATATATAAAACAATCCATCTAAAATAAAAACAGGCAGACAACATATTTTACAATAGCTTCAAAGAATATAAAATAACTTGGAGTGCCTCTAACAAAGCAAGTAAAAGAATTGTATGACTAAAAACTTCAAGTTCAAAAAAAAGGAAAAAAATACGAAAAATCTGGGGTGTGATAGTGTACACGTGGGAGGCAGAAGCAGGTAGATCTTTGTAAGTTCAAGGCCAGCCTGGTTAACAGAGTGAGTTCCAGGACAGCCAGAGAAACCCTATCTTAAAAAAAAGGAAGAAAAGAAAAGAACAATCAAGTCATTAAACAAAGAAATTGAACACCTGGGATCCCCTCTAGAGTCAAGACTCTTGCCAATCCTAAAATGGG
>LOJH01028867.1:689-17610 GCA_001685095.1 Ellobius talpinus | reverse complement strand
GAAAGTGTGACGCATAGAAATACCAGATTGTTAAATTATGGTGTGAAAGTGTGACGCATAGAAATACCAGATTGTTAAAGTATGGTGTATCCTGGCTTAAACAGTTGGCTTTCGTGATTTTAATGGGTTTATTTGCTGTGATTGTTCAAAGCTCAGGGATTGTTATAAAGGTTTATTCCTAAATTGAATTTCAGGTCAAAGTATACCCTATACAAACCTGAGTACAGTGACCATTTTAGGCCCAAACTGAGCCTGCTGAGGACATCCTGGTCCAACCTCCACTACCCCCTGAATAAGAGATTAGCACCAGCTTTTTCAATTCAGATAAATTTGAATAACTAAAGATGGTTTCCATGGGTTGAGTCTGCTTGGGTCCATCCAGTCCATGATTGCCTTACTTTACCTTCTGCGTTAGTAATGGAAGCCCAGTCTAAACCTTAGCACCAGTAAAGCCCACAACCATGTGGAGGCTCTTGACATCTGTGACTAGTCTATGCACCCACGTTTCTGCCCACATGTTTCCTTCGGTGAGGTATGCTTTTTCTTGCTTCTTCCCCTCAGGTGCCTGGGAAGTGCCTAGCTAAGACCAGGCTTTGAAAATCCTGAAACCCCTGTCCGCAGTTGCTGCAGGCTGCCCCTCATCCTGCCTGCACCACTTTCATGCACAACGATTGCAGGATTTATCATGTGACATTTTGACATATAATAAACTTCATCTTGCCAGCTAGATGGAACATCTAGTGACTGTCACATTCTTGTCCATTTCCCCAGTGTTTGCCCATAGATGGCACAATTTCTTGGCTCCACTTTTTTTTAATTGAAAGAAAGTAACCCTGTTCTATATTTCAGTATATCACATCCCCCACCTTTCAAGTTTTCCCTAGTAACCTGAAGGGTTGCTTAGAATGAGCATGCTTTTCAAATCTCAGTAGTTAAGATATACTGCACCTACCTAATTACTATTTGTGAAATAAATCCAGGATGAATTTAACATAGCCCTAATAGCATAGAGGAAAAGAGAGCACTGCACATATCTAATGGAAATATAAGTCAGTTGAAATTAGGTAGCTGTAATAGTCTTTTCTGTCACCTGGGTATCCTGTCCCTTTAAGAGACAAGCCCCACCCACTCCCCCTTCTGCTGGGGCAAGTTGCTCATCCACTTCCTCCAGCCTGCCCTAGCTCTCTCTCACTGTCCCTCTTTGGAAGAGGTGGCTCCTGCCTCTCCTCCCCCAGCAGCCTAGGCCTCTGGCCACCCACCAAGGCTCCTCATGGGACTGGCTTTCCCCCGCCTGGGAGCAGCCACCCCTTGTGGGCCTCCACCTAACCTCTGGGAACCACGCCGCTGAGTTTTTTAAACCATAACTGTAGCATTAGGAAGCAGGAAGCTTAGTTGGGACAATAAATCTATAGTTTTCCTAATCCTTGCTCCTCAAGCAAATGATAGCTCTTTGCCACCTGTTGGAGCCCACAAGGCGCTACAGTGAATGCACAGCTGACAGACCAACAGGCACTCCCACGGGAAGTGTGTACCTGCATGTCCACAAGGAACAACTCTTTGCAGGGCTGCGAGAACACTTGTCTTTTGGAGAAGTGGCTGTCATATCTGTGGAAACCTTGTGAAACCACGACCTTTCCCTTAGAAATGGGGTTCATTCCCAGAACACCTCAGCAGTGCAACCTGTGCACCAGCAGTGGAAGGACCTTTCTTCTGCTCCACTCCCCCACACCATGCGACCTTGGAGTGATGGCGTTCATTCTTTGTTCTAACAGTCAAATTTACACAGAATCAGTCCCACAAAATTACCTGCAAACAGAGTACATAGAAATTTCTATAGAAGACATGCACTGAGCAGGAAGGCAGCATGCCTCACCTTTGCTAACAAACAAATCTGGGTGTCCCCAAAGCTGGTTATCACAGAAGAGATTAGATGAGGAGAATGGGTGGATCCAGGACTCAGGGATGTTTAGTAACTTCATCTAATGGTTTGGAATGTTAGCTACTTCCCCTTGAATGCTGCCTCTTTTCTGGGCCATCTGTTCTGGAGTATGGCTTTGTCAGGTTTGATGTGCCCTCTTTGTGATTTTGATATGTATAGTATCATTGTCCTTGCCTATGGAATTTTCCAATTAGGTCTGTAAAAACTAGAAACCTCGTGGAGATCAGCCCTTACTCTTACTTTTCTCCTCCTTGCTATTTCTTCTACTTCTTCCCCTTACTTTCCTTCCTCTTCCTCTTCTTCTTCTTCTTCTTCTCCTTCTTCTTCTCCATACCTTTCACTTCACTTTCTCCCCTTCACAAAAAAATAAAGAACATGCTGAGGTAACTCATTTGAGTTAATTTTTTACCCTCAGATCCTCGTCGCTACAGACATCCAATTCTGAGCCCTGAGGGGGTACTGAGGCTGGTACTCAAGGCACCTGATAGTCACCCACTGGTAACACAATTCTCAGATTGGATTTCAACCAATCCAATTGCTTTCTCAAAATAAGCACAGGATGTTTTGTTTGTTGGTTGGTCTCTAAGTATCTGGAAGAATATTCTGAAATTAGAGTGGAGAACTATCCAGCCTTGTGCAATTTCCCAGCTCTGTGACCATCAGCAAAGTTGAAGGTTCTTATGTTTGAAAAGCCTGGTCTGTAAAAAGAGTGATTATCATGCTTCCTCCTGTGACCATGTAATAACTCACTGAAACGTTATTATAAGAAGCTGTGTAGTGCCTAAAACACCAAGAACCTTGTTTCAGTTTTCCATAAAACTGTCCCCTTACCAGAATGCAGCCCATGCCACCTGTGAGCCAGGGCTGTCACGCCTTGGTCAAATATCCTAGCGGCAAGGTTCAGTCCTTTTTAAATACCTGAACCTGGACAATCCATTTTTCCTAGTTGAACTTATTGCAAAACAGAATGGCAATTTTATAACACTCCAACCATCTTTCCTTCTATCAGGGTTGGCTATCAAGGCCTAGAGCTCCTCCCAGTTGTTTCTAGGTATTAAACTATTTGGACTTTATTTAGGCTTCAAGCTGCATTTCCCAGAAAAGGGAAGCAACTGAAACAATATTGTAGGAGAAAACCTTTGCAAAGGATGGCTTGGGACAATCTACTTTGTAGCACATTGTTCAGAGGGCTAATTTGGGTTGAGTCATTGATCTGGCTGATGTTAACCCTCTAACGTCCTTGTGATGTTTAGATTTCCACAGCAGCCATATCATGGCGCTAACACAGCATGCATTTTGTATGACTCATGCACAAGCATGCCAAGATAAACTTTCTAAAGCCAATTTACCTATCACTGTTGGGTTGCACCAGTAGATGCGCATATGTGAAATCAGTGTTAATGGCAGGAAAGATGAACCTTCTGAAGAAAGCAGAATCGTGAGAATGCCTGCACTTGCTTTGCCCACGATACCTGTGTTATATATATATTACACATTGATTTCCCTTATAAAGCCTGCCTGTTTTCTCCAGGACCAACAGATAGCTGTTTTTTGTTCACAGATAGAAGACACAGGAATACCTGAGCTAAGAATTTAGAGGTGAGAGAGACTAGGAACACTGCTCTGACATTGAAAAAAATCAGAAGCATGTCAACAGAGACATCAACATTGTTTCTGCCACCTAGCTCATCCTTCCAATGACAAGGTCCTCCCCTTGTTAGAGTTCCAGGGAGGGGAGCACTGGAGAGCACTCACAGCTGAGTGGCAGGACTGCAGGGTTTGACGCCTGCCTTAATTCACTTCACTTCACTTCACTGTCCATCTTTCAGCAGAGAGAAAAAAGCCCATGACCAGCAAAGGAGCTGAAGCAGCACATTGTGCTCTGCACAGGAGCAGAGACCAGGACTGTGAGGGGGCTCAGAGGGCAGAGTTTATTGTGCGTGCTGTGACCCTGGCTGCCTGAGGAGATGGGCAGCCATGGCAGAAATGGATTTTACTCACCTGGAGGTTACTAATGAAAGTGTTTGAGACTTTGGAACAGAAAGAATGTGATGTGTAGGAAGGATTTTCCCTTAGGCCTCCATGGTTTAATTGGAAGATTCTTTTTTATCTTCTTAACTTGTTATGATAAAGAGAGGTAATGCAAAGGGCTGCGCTGTGACATTTCTATTTTGTCAGGTAAGGAAGACTCTAGCTTTTTCTAAAAATTTACTTTCTCTTACTGTCACAAGGAAAACAATGTTTTAATTTTCTAAAACATCGTATAGCAATTGTCCATGTAAATGGGTTCATCTTGGTATTTCATTACATGTGTGCAGAGTGCAATAATGAAATCCCTCCCCCCTTTGCCTCTCCTCTTGCCTGTCTCCTCCCTGACCTGCTGTTGATAGCGTGCATGGATGTCATTCTGTGTCTGTCTTATTTCATGTAACATAAAATGTTACTATGCCATTCCATTTTCTCCCAGTGGTAGGCCTTTGCTCTTTCTGGATGACTAATAGTCTCCCCTGGGCATTTGTACTACATTCTCTTCACTCTTCTGTTGATGGCACCTAGGCTGATTACACATCATGGCTACTAAAAGTAATGCTATAATAAACAAGGACACTTTAGTGTCTCCTTAGTCTACTGATCTCGTTATTTTGTATGCACTACGGACAGGTAGTTATATACTATGGTGGGCGTGTTTTTAGTTTTTCTGAGGAATTTCCATACTGCCTGTTCTAAGTTGCATTTTTGCCAGCAGCGTGTTGGAGCTCTGCCTCCACATCCTCACTAGCATTGTTCATTTTTGTGAGTTTTATGGGATGCCTATTGTGTGTTTGTTTCCATAACGGCCTTGCTTACTAGGATGAGTGTACATTTCACTGTAGTTTTAATTTACACTTCCCTAATAGCACATGTAAAGTACTTTTTATATTTGTTGGTCACTTTTATTTCTTTTGAGAGCTATCTATTCACAGCCTTTGGCAATTTTAAAGTTGTGTTACTTAGTTTTTGCTGTTACCCTTTTTTTTAGATCCCCATATATTCTGAATGTACTCTTGCTATTGAATGCGTGGTCCCTGTTTCTTCATCTCATGGCTGATTTCACCCTTTGGTTGGCTTTGGTTTTCAGCTGACTGTGTGGTCCCGTTTTTCTGTCTCATGGCGGTCTTTACGCTCTGTGGTTGACTTCCATCCTCAGCTGAAGCCCGGTACTGTGACACGGCTCTCTTTCTGCTTTCACTGGTTTTTTGCCTGTTTCTAGCTACCCAACAGCATGGCGACATACTATGTTACATGAAACAAGGCAGACACCGAATGATATACATGCAAGGTCTGTATAGTGGGTTAGGCAGGAGGCACACAAGAGGAGAGGCAGAGGGAGGAGAGCGATTTCATGGTTGCACCCTGCACACACAGTAACGAAATATCACCATAAACTCATTTATGTGGACAATTGCTATATGGTGATAAAGAATTTTAAAGTTTTGTTTTTCTTGTGATAGGAAGAAAAGAGAGTTTTTTTCCCTAGACTCTTCCTTACTTGACAAAATAGGGATGTCACAGGACAGCCCTCCGCATTGCCTCTCTTTTTCATAACACAACTTGAGAATGTGTGTTACAAGTGGATGATCTAGTGCCATAATTCGCCTGAAGAGCAAGAATTAGGAAACCTATAGATTTGTTGCCTCAACCAAGTGTCTTGTTTCCTGATGCCATGCAGATCCAATGTTTTGAAACAATGTATCAATGTTTCCCTCTCACCATCTCACAGTCTTAGCTCTCATTAAGATCTCCAACAGATTTGGGTGGGTTTTGTAGAATCAGGTCCTAAAGGGGGGACCGATTTTTAATCCCCTGCATGTGACTGTCTAGCTCTTGGAGCACTTTCTATTCAGGAGGCCGTCCTTTGTTCAGTGTGTTTCTGGCGCCTTTCCCAAAATTAGCTGGCTGAGGTGCGCTTCCATTTCTGAGATCTTTGATCTGTTCTGTTGGTTTCTGCCAGAGCCCGCTCTATGGCTACCCTGGCTCCATGGGATTCCTTTAAATCAGCTATTGTGGTTCCTCAGCTTTGTTCCTTTTTGTTCCAGATTGCTTCGGCTACTTGGGCTCTTTTGTGATTCCATGTGGATTTTAGGATTAGTTAAAAAAATATAATTTTGTATTACAATGTTTGTTATTTTCTTATCACTTCTTCAGAATCATATCATGTTTTGGCAGGGAAACCTTTTCTCCTAGACTCACAGCTTCAGGTTTTCTGAAGGCCTGGGAGAGCAATCAGGCATCAAAGGCCTGCATCCCAGGGAGAATCAGCCACTAAGGGTGGGTGGTTCCAGCCATTATTCACAGCCTCGCTACAATGTCCTCTGAATTATCTCTGCACTCTGCTTATTCAAGCTTGTTTGTATCTTACAGCATTCTCCTGGGTACAATGTGATAAAGGGGCACACAGGGAAAGCAAATCCCTCTGCAAAATTGCACTAGTTTCAAATGAGAACTTTATGCGTAGTTATGTAGTCCCAGGTCTTGGCATAATTTGTCTTATTATCCTCCTATCTCAGAAAAGGACAATAAAGCCCGTGGAGGTCAGCTGGCTAACCTGAGGCCAGGCAGATCTTCGAAGCAGTTCCAAGTTTCCCTTCTTCCAAACTTCTTACTGGGGCAGTATGCAGACTTCAGAGGCAAGAAGTGGATTTCACGGCCTGACTCCACTAACTCTGTACCTCTGATATAGTCCTTGTATTCAGCTCGGTGTCTTCATATCCAGGTTGGAGAGAAGAAATAGCATTTTTTTTTCACAAATTACAGGGCTGCAAGGATGAAATGAGTCGATATATTTCGGGTTGCTAGGGCGGTGTTCACATCTGCTATACAAACAGGTCCCAGGGCGCTGCACTCAGCCCACAGTGGGGCATTAAAAAATTTCAGAAAAGGTGACAAGAGTTGACATTAGTCAATCAGTGATGGAGTGTTCACTGAGTCTGCCTTAGAAATACTGCACAGTTGGGCTGGTGAGACACCCTCGCCATGCTAGGTGACAATAGCTGATATTTGTCACTCAGTGATGGGGGTGGGATATCCTCACCATGCTAGGCTTCAGCTGTTGCCTTATAAGCATGGGGGCGGGGCAGGAAGCGGTATCCAGTCTGCTCCAATGGCTCTAGAACCAACATACGGTTTATTTTCTTTTTTAAAAAATAGACTATTTTTCAGTTTTAGGTATTGAAACAAGGTCTCACTATTTGTCTTGAGTTTGTCTCAAACTTGTGACTGCCCATCTCAGCCTCCTGAGTGCTGGAGTTTCAATAGAACACCTCCATACCCACAGTTTTTCATTTATGGCTTTTATTATTCTCAAAAGCTAAGGAATCATCACAAAACAAACATACACTACATTGATGAGATGCAACTAGTGGATAAATGAATATGACATATATTTTTTTTCTAGATATGCCATAGTCACTGTAGAGATCATGAAATGATAACTTTGGAATATCTGGTGTGAGGACAGTTCCAGGATGTAGTCAGGACATGGATATTTGTATTCTCATTAATGTTTACATTGGGGCGCATCTTACACAAGGCCAGCCAGGTCTAAGTGTTTGCATGGCTGCTGTTTGTGTCTGGGAACTACCTACACACTTGGCAGAAAGGGAAAGGCAATGCTTAAGTGAAGAGGGCTACCATTTGAGTGGTTCTGTATCACTTGACTAGCCCAATAAGTCACCTGAACCAGATAGGGAGAGACAGAGAAAGAGAGAGAGACAGAGACAGACACACACATACACAGAGAGAGACAGAGACAGGGACAGAGAGACAGAGACACACACATACAGAGAGACAGAGACAGGCACGTACATACATACACAGACAGAGACAGAGACAGGGACAGAGAGACAGAGACGGAGACAGAGAGAGAGACTTAGGTATAGATCCCATCTCACTCTCTTCTCTGTAAGACCCTGTGCTAAGGGCTTTCTCTAGCACACCTTTTCTGTTCCCTGGCACAGTGCTGCAATGCCTCTAGCAGCCCTTAACCATACCCTCCTCCACTTGCCTTCAGGCTGCCTCTTCTGATCTCACTCTTCTACGTCACTGTCACTTGGCTTCTCTGCCCGGCAGAGTTGCCTTCTTCTGGTTGTGCTTGCCACCAGCAACACTTTGCACACAGGCTTCAATGAGTCTCTGGCAGGAGACCGAGGCAACCTGAACAGAGGACTCCACAGCATGATGTACTATCTTTATTACTAACTTAACCTTTTTGGTTATTGGTCCCACTTCCTTCTGGGTAGTAAGGAGATAAGCAAATCTATTTTCTGGAATTGTTGTAAGAGTCATGAAGCATGGTAAATGTAAAAATTTTGCCCAAGTCCAGAGACTTTATCCTTATAAAGGGATTCCTTCAATCAATGAGGACAACAGGAACCTAGAGCCTGTGGTAGACAGGAAGGCCTGCAAAGGTTTTCACAACTTATTTCTGGGTGATGCTAATATAATACAATTTATGACAAAGGTTTTTTTTTAGAGTGTGATTGCCATTGCAGACATTATTGAAATGGAGATTTCTTTAAACTTTTAGGAGGGGTTAAATCTGGTCACATGACACCTTTAAAACAAAATCTTGCTGATGACGTTAAGACTGGCAGGACCATGTGGACAGTATGAGCAAGAGAACAGCCATGAGCTTCTGACCCTGTTCCTAGTGACAGCAGCAAGAGAGTGGGGACTGAGTTCCACATGGCTAGGAAGAGAATTTGTCCAAGAATCTAGTTTAACTTTGGGGCAGATTCATTCCAGAATCTGGAAAAGACACAGCATGCATAACCAGCCTTGTGTACTCAGAGTAGAGAACACCACGCCCAGCCCACTGACCCACACAAGGAAGGGACAATCCATTTAGTTCTTTCAGGATAGCCACACATGTGGCAGTTTGTTCCTACAGCAACAAGAAGTGAACACAGGGTTGTATCCTGGATTGGGTCTCAGTAGGAAACAACTCTCCAGGAAATGCGGATTCCAAATCCCCATCAAATGTCCCTCCAAGTCTGTGATGGGATAAGACATGACACCAGAGGTGCTATGGTTTGAATATGAAATGTCACCCATAGAAAAGCATTTGTTCCCTAACTGGTGTGCTGTTTTGGGAGGCTGTGGAACCTTTAAGAAGTGGATCCTAGATGACAAAAGTAGGTCACCAAGGGTGGACTTGAAAATTACATCCTTCTGTTGCTAGTTGCTCTCTCTGCTTCTGATCCTCCTCTGTGTGAACAGGATCTGCCTCACATTTCCTTCACGTGGCCTTTGCCACATGTTCCACCCCACTGCAAACTGCAGTCCTCTGATGCTCTGAGCCAACGCTAAGCTTCCTTCTCTCAAGTTGTTTCTGTTGGTATTTTCGTTTCAATGGCACAGAAATAAGCAATGCAAGCAGCACTTTCCAGAACCGTTAGTTGTAGCTACACAGGATTCAGGGGGCTCAGACAGTGAGGGTACCTTTCACAGTGCTGATGGCTGCAGCCTGGAGAACTGTGAGGCTTGGATGCCAGCGATGAAGCAAGAAGTTAAGGAGGAGGCATGTCATCTGGTGGAATGCAGTCTGAGGCCAGCATTCTGTGTTGTATGTTGATACTAAGCAGGGTGTAGTTGACCTAACAAGACTTGTGCTATATGTCCCTAGTGTTACAGAAGACTTTCTTATCATGAGGGACACATTCCAAGGCTCTCCAGTGTATGCCAGAGTGACTTCAGGATTGATATTAAAGGGCACCAAAATTAACTGTTGTCTGTCTTCGTGAGGCTCATACTTGCCACAGATCAGACACTATCCAAACGATGTACTCCTAATCACAAGCAGTGACAGACTGTGCCTGGATAATGCTGTGTTGGTGATGTAATAAAGGAGTTTCCTGTGCCTCTTTATCATTCGACAGATGGCAGACTTGCTAAGGAAGGTGATATACAGGGAATTCCCCCCTCACTGCCTCATAGAAAGTATCACATGTCCTGTATGAGGGCTCTCCCATCAACTTGAAGTTTGAGCTCCACAATGAGACTGAGGCCTGTCCTATGTTTTAAAAGGTCTATAGAAATGCCAGATGATAGAAACATACTGCATGTTAAGTAAGTGCCTTAAATATTAAAACAAGCTGAAACAAAGAGAAATAAGTGCAGTTAATCTCAGTAATAAGTTCACTTACCCAAGACTCTAAAATATTAAGATGAGTAATGTAAAAGCCTTAAGGAAATTTTTATAGTTATATTTTTCTTAATAAGTTTTTAAAGTCTATTCTATACTCAAAGCACTCTATTTGGGTGGGCTGTCTTTTTCTTTAAAGGTATTGTTCTTGAAGTATGAGGAGCTTCAGCTATGATTACAGTGCGGCAACTTTGCAGTATAAACAGCTGTCTCCAATGACTTGATAACAGGACACTGGGAGCTGAATCTCAGGTGACAAAGGACATAGCTGCAGTCCATTCTTGAACCTACCCTTGGTGAAGAGCTGCCCCTGGCAGAACATTGCTTAACAGGAATCATGTGACCATATATCGCAGAGAAACAAAATCCTTTCCCTAGTCTCCAAGCTAAACAACCTCCTGTTTGCAAATGGGAACTTGGTCCTGCAGAGTATGTTGTTGAGAAAACAGCAGAGGGTGACTTGCTTCACTCTGTAGATATGGGGGGCAGTAATTCTGTTAGGCAAAGTAGGAAAAGTCCACGCTGCCCCAAGAAAACAAAAATGAGAGTCATAGAGACTAGGGATTGAGAAGATCCACCTGAAATAATACTTACTGTAGGTTTGAGAGACAAGGAAGGGACAGCTCTCAGAAGATGTTGTGGAGAAAATATGATCCGCACAGATAGAAGAGTTGAGGCATGAGCCTAGAGAGTAGAAAAGAAGATTGTGTGCTCCAGAAACAGCAAGAAGCCCAGCGAAGGTAATTAGGAGGAAAAGGTGCTGAAAGTGAAATAGAATGGTGGAACAGAACCAGGTCCCTTGTGCCTACAGATATGTAAGGGGCTCAGACTTCACCCTAAAATGCAGTGGGATGAGGTGCACATTCAGAGAATGAACACTGGGGCCACGTTTGGGAGGAAGATGTTCGCCCAGTTTCTGCCTATAGGAGGGAGGAGTAGGAAGTTTCCAGAGAGCAAGACTAAGTAGGGCCTGGTTACAAGGACAATAGAAAGGGGCTGTTTTGAGATCCATCTTGATGGTTAAATCCATAGGACGCAGGAATGCATTCACTGTGAGGATCAATACAGAGATGTGAAGGAATCTCCAATTCATGGTTCACACCATATCTAAGGGTAGAGAATCGAAAAGGAAAAGTACATACAGAGAGGATTGAGAGTTTTATATCTTTCTGTTGTGAGTCTTTGGTTCTTGGCACATCCAAACAGGGCCTAATTGTCCCAACTGCATCCATAATCTGTATCTTTGTCTCCTTACCTTCAGTTGCTACCTATTATGGTACCTTGCATAAAGCCCAAACATAATACTTTGATATAAATTGCATTCCATTTTTTCTTGTTGTGTCAAATGAAATTCATTATTTCACCTTTGATGTTCCATGTCTCCCATGAGCTACTGGGATGCCCTTACTATCCTCACGGCTTGCCATATGTCACGCTTACCAAGGACTTCTACTTCAAGGGCATATCTCATCTCTCCATGCACCAGGTTCTCCTGTGGTATCCTGATGCATAAATTTGTTCATCAGTCTGTCCTCACCCCTGCAACCAATGCAAAACATCTCTGAGATCACTCCTCTTCCAAGATTACCCAACGCTCCCAGACTGCATCTTCTACAGAACCCTATGATGTTTGAATAATACATTATATTCATAATAATATAATCATTATATTAATGATTAAGTGACCATTAATACATCACTTGTCATGAATGAGTACCAGCTGTGAGCAACTCTCCTTATTAGACCGTGGGATCCTAAAAACAGGGACTGTATCAGATTATCTGTCTCAAACATTAGCTCCTTGTATTAAAAGTGATCAAGTCAACCCCTGAGGGCTATGCCCGAGAGGGGAATTATTCTGATGATAATAAAATGCCAGAGTCCGTAGAAAAGAAAGAACTCCGGGATGCTTGAAACCAAACAGAGAGTCAGAAAGTCCATGTGGTAGAGAGAATTGAGGGATATTTAATTTGACCTTAGAACTCAACCATCTCACTCCAAGGAATCTACTATGAAGATCAACTTGAAATTTTGGAAAAGTATATTGGTTATGAACTGTGATGTTACATGAAAAGTAAATTTTCATCAAGGAGAGGATGAAGCATATTCATAAAAAGGACCAGGATGAATCTATAAAATAGGAGGTGATTCCTGAGAACTGGCACAAATACTTTAAAGGGAAAAGTTATAAAAAGGTGTTTGTTACATAAATTTTGTACAGGAAAGAATAGGAATAAATACACTGATGATTTTAAGAAAAAAATCAGGCCTCTGTGTTATTTGCAAAATAAAACACAAAATGATGAACTTGAAACAGAAAAATGACTATTTTTAGAGATAATTTGATAATGTGTTTTCTGATATTCTGATCGTCAAATAATAAGCCCATTTTTCTTATATTTACAAGAAAATTAAGTGGAGAGAAAAACAACTATAAAGCTGAATGCAACCAGAAATCAACTTACACAGTACACATATGTATTTTTATATTTAATTAATAACATTAAAATTAATGAAAACAACTGTTGCAAGCTAGCTGTGGACCAGAACTCTGGCTGTCCAGTTTTTGTACCCTGTACAGTATTGCTGCATTTGGATGCTGAGTGCCTCTAAATGTCCAAATGTAAAAGCTTGGTCTCTGATTTCAGGCTGTGGAACTAACCCACCAGAAGCTGGAGCCCTGCAGGAGTTCTTTGGGTCCTGAGGATAAACTTTCCAGGGGACCATGGTGCTTTAGTCTCTTCACCTTCCCTTCTGCCAGCTGGTACAGTAACGTGACTGTCCCATGTCACTGTTGGGATGTATTGTCTTATCACAAGTCAAAGCACCAGGACCAACTGACCATGGACAGAAATCTCCAAAACATCATGGGCTCAAAGGAAAACACACATTGATGCTTTTAGAGAACAGAATTTCAGTATGAAAGTTATACTAGTAAAAATTTATATAAAACCTTGTGATGGAAAACGGTAGGTAGTTATGATGCTTATTTTCTCCCTGTGACATCAGCAGGGCCTGAAAGCAATGGCATCCTGTTCTTAGTGATGTCACCTTCCCATAGCCACCTCATGAAAACCAATAAAAGTAGAAAGGAAAGACACAGACATTCCTCCATCCACAAGGTTATCAAGTAAGAAACGGAGATGGAATGGTGCAATCAGTCTCTGCTTTTCACCACACAGTATAAAATCAACGAAACAGATTTTCTGAATGAATGTAAAAACGTAAGAAGAGTCTGGGTCATAGAAAGCGTTCCTTGCTAACATGTGGCATGATTGCTTTTACTGACTGAAAGAGGAAGAGCCACCATTGTAATAGAGAGGTGTGCTTGCACCGGTCTTACAATGTTTGAAGTTAGATAGAACCATTTATCATCCTGAGAGTACAGGACTCCTGATGCAATTCTGTATTATGTGTTCAGCATCAGCCATGAACCAGTCATTCCTATAATTGTCTAACATAGTCAATCAACCTTCTAAAGCGAGTTTCCATTTGGAAGGACATGTAAGTGCAGAAATAACTCGGTAAGAAAATAACCAAACTAATATAGAACTATGGGGAACATTCTGCAAGATAACCGAACTGCACTCATTGAACAGTTGCAATGTGATTAGGAGGAAAAGTGTGGGCCTTTAAGTTAAAGGAAATAAATTTATAGCCCTAGGGAGGAAATCTGCCGGCCTTGGGTAGCAAATTCAGTCTAGAAGTTTCATCGTAGGCTCTGGGATCAGCGGAGTAACTTGAGCTTAGACCGAAGAAGCCCAGCGAGCAAACATTAGGTCAAGTTCGAAGCTGTGAGCGGACTGGAAATGAACATTCTGAGCACATAGGAGGAGCACCTGAGAGCCTACTCTTGGCTATTCCTGCTGCCTCTTAGAGAAGGACTAAACAGCCAGACACAAATAACTCCTGGCTGCAGTATACACAAGGGAAAGAAGGCAAGCAAAAACACTCTCGCTACCTAGAAAAGCTCCCCTGCAGTGTGATTCCTCACAATCCACCAGCAACATGGCTCCTGCCCTCACAGATACAGCATGAATATTGTATTTCCCTTTGTTTGGGATAGCATATTTGAGCAAATATTGAAACATACCTAGTTGTGTCTACCCCAAGCCTTAACGCAGGAAAAATAAACATGAGCGCATCATGAGAATTAAATCCACAAAGCCAATGAAAACTTGCCAAATTTCCCAAGAGAAATCAAATTTTAAAATTCCACGAAAATGGAAGTCTACGGATGATAGATGGTGACAACTGTGTTTGTAATGCTCAGAATCCAGGGAAACTTGTTTTTATGAAAAAGAAATAAAACACATGAAGAGCAGTTATCTACTGAAGATGGGCAGAATAACCTTGAAAGGTAATCGTGGCTACAGATGGTTACACTGTTTTTACATGTCTTTACACCGGAATTTGTGATTTTGTTCAATTTGCATTTGAACAAAAGTATTAAGACATTGTTCCTACCTGGGGGGAAAAAAGAATCATGAAGAATATATAACTGATGAGAGTGATTTGGGATAGACTGAAACAGCAGTCTGTAGGCCTCTCTTTGTCACAGCGAAAACTGTCCTGGTGGCTTCTGTCTGGCATTTTTTCCTTGAGACTTGGGAGTCTCTGAAATCTTGCAAATTTAGAGAACGGCTTGGTCTGTAAAGTGTGCTGAATTCAGTTATTTGCGCAGTAGCAGTTATAATGCCCCATCGTCCCGGACCCCATGGCAGGGGGCTCCATACATGACCCTGCAGGATTTTGCACAATGCTTGTAGCATCAGGTTGGAAGATAAGTGGTCTACGTATGAGAGATCTACTGAGTGATGCTTTCCCTAGATGTGCAGAGAAGGGTGGGAGAAACCATTACTGTGCCCCCTCAGTGGGTCCAGGCCCCTTCTCTCCAGATTAAAGCAATTTACAGGGGACTGAAAGACCCAATGCCATATTTTTTGTAATCTCGCCAGTCTTTTTCCTTTCTTGGAAACCAGACATTAAATATTTAGATATTTTAAAAACACAAGTTTATAAGGGATAAAAATAGAAAGTGGATGATGCATTCCCAGGAAAGATTTCAGAAGACTTAAGTTTGCACTTAAGGCTAATCTTTAGGACAGCCCTCAAAAATTGTGGAAAGAGGAATTAACAAAGCCCAAAGCAAAAATAAACATAAAACAAATAGACAGGGGAGAACACGATTTCTGGAGTCATAGAATTATTAGATTTAGGTAAGCCAGCTTATAAACAGACAAGGCATGCAAAGACACATACACTCAAAGTGTGGAGCACTCAACATAGAAAGTCAATGAGGAGAAACAGTTCCTGACACAGACTTTATGAGCGTTGTACTAGGGGAAGAGTGTAGAGCACTTGTTACAACTATGCAAAGAACTAATGGACACAGTGCGGAAAATAGAAAAGCCATTCAGGACCAAACTGGAGCCATCGATAAAACAATAAACTTGAGATGAAAACAACCACCTGAGAGCCAAAAGGTGCAAGAACTGAAAAATTTTAAGTTGTAGAATGATTTAAAAGCAGAAAAATCTTTAAACATGAAGAGAAGATAGAGAAAGCACCTAAAATAAACAGGAGGAAATCAAAGGAAAATGAAGACAGCTAAAGAGACAAAGACATCTTCAAGAGGACAATATGGGCTTTAGATTTCCTGAGTCACTGCCCCATCTTAGATAGAAGAAGCTATTTTTCCGCAGATGTCCTGACCCTCTGGTCTATGGTCTTCCCGCACCTTCACAGTGCTCCCTTAGCTAGAGGACTTGGGTTGGAGATGCAGCCCCTATTGGGAAAAGAAGCTTCTTTGATGAAAAGTGAGAGTTCTGTTTATCTGTGGGTATAAATAAGAGTAGTTAGGATGAAGAGACATTATACTGGCTTAAGTCAGTGACAGTTGTAGTTTCTTTTCTAGGGTTCATAACTTCATCAACCACTGGTTGTAGTAGTTAGCCAGCATTACCAGATATGAATTCCTTCCTGTTGTGTGGGTCACAAGTCCAATTAGACAGGTGTTAGCTACCAAGCTGTAAGTGGCACTCTAACACCTTTGGGGATATGCTGGTAAACTGGTAATTGTTACATGCTATAGGCTTTACCAGTAGGTAAGATTATTAATTGCTTTTCTCCATAGTCAGCTTGTATAGAAGTGAGTTAGTCCCCAAAAAAGGAGGCTTCTAAGTGAGTTCTAATTCAGTTCCTCCAATTCTATGTCTGAAATAAATGTGTAGTGTCTCAAGTAGCAAGGTGTTACCATCATATTATTGGAGGAAATCATTCACATCTTCAAGGCACTTCTGGATTCTACCCAAATAAATAGAAATAAGGTCTTGAGAAGATACTTATGTATTCATAATGTGTTTATAATATGTCATTCATGATGGTTCAGTTTGTAGGAGACCGCTTGTTTGTTTCCCAGCCACTCTAACTTCTTATTGGCTAAGTTTTGTATCTTAATTTAACCCATTTCCATTAATCTATGTATTGCCCTGTGATTGTGGCTTACGAGCAAGGTTTGGCATCTGTCTCTGGTGATGGATCCATGGCTATCTGGTGTAGGAGGTCCTTCTGTCTATGTGTTGCTTTCATTGGTTGAATAAAGAAACTGCCTTGGCCATTTGATAGGGCAGCACTTAGGTAGCCAGAGTAGAAAGAACTGAATGCTGGGAAGAAGGGCAGAGAGAGAGAGAGAGAGAGCTGCCATGGAGGTGCCAGGTCAGACATGCTGAATCTCTCCCAGCCATGACCTCGTGGTGTTATACAGATTATTAGAAATGGGTTAAATCAAGATGTGAGAG
>LOJH01028866.1:0-17610 GCA_001685095.1 Ellobius talpinus | reverse complement strand
GAGGATGGGTGGGTAGGTGGATGGGAGAGTGGGTGATAGGAGAGTGGATGAGTGGTTAGGAGGATGGGTGAATGGATGGGTAGAAGAAACTCAAGAAGAGCCCTCCTCCTCAGAGGCAGAGCTGGGCTCCAGGGAGTGTGGTCTGGGGGGGTTAGAGACACTTTGCTCATTAATTGCAAATAGTATGATCTAGAAGACACACTGAGGATTTGAGAGAGTCTGTGTGTGATAAAGACAGTGTTGGACAGCTGGAAGGATTACCCCACAAACAGCCAGAGACAGCTGCTGAAATATTAGAGGACAAAACTGGAGTCTCCTCACTCATTCAGCAAAATAGACTCTTGAAGGGCTGGAGTCACCCGGAAACATGAAGTTCTATGATCTTGGCTAGAAGTATGGGTTCCTGACCCATGCATGACCCTGAGCACAAAGGATGTGTCTAAAAAGACAAAACAATAAGCTGTTAAAGAAAACACAGATTGATAAAGCTCATAAAATGAAAATATGTACAGATTAAAAAATCAGAAAAGTAACCAGGGCTCTCAGATCAGAACAGACTGAGGTCTGAGATGATGCTAAGAAATCAAAGAACAAGTCAAGTTGAAAATCCAAGTACATGTATGTTTGGCCCTTGTTTCTTGGTTTCTGCTTTTCCTTTTTGAGGTCAGGTCTTATGCAATCCAGGATAGCCTCAAACTTGTTGTATAGCCAAGGATGGGTCTTGAACTTCTGATTCTCCCTCCTCCACCTCCCCCACAGTTTGTGTGTTACTGTGGGTAGAACCCAGTGCTCTGTGCATCCAGGAAACATTCTTCCAACTAAACTACAAAGCCAAAGAAAAGCAAGGGTGTCCCAGCAGGCTCACAATGCCAAATAAGGTCACCAACAAAGAAGCAACTTGTGGGAATGGAGACAGATTGCATTGATGATGGTACCCTCAGCTTCTGTTGACGTGAGTACTGTTTGCAGGGATGTGGAGGTCTGGGCAGACTGAAGCTTTTCTGGGGATTGTGGGAACAAATGCTGTTTGTTGAAGTTTCTGATCTTAGGTTATATTTCAGTGAGATGAGAGACATGGCCTCTGTGGCCTCCCTGTGTCCTCTTGGAGGCCTTGTTCATGGGTCTTTTTTCCCCCTTAGAGAGCACTTTTAGCAGATCCATAACCCCTTCAAACACACTCTCCCAGTGTCCTGGATATGTTGTGTTCAGAAATCTACTACTGGGCCACGTGCCTACTTCTGGTTAGATAGATATTCTCAAGAAAAGCGACCTCGTTAACAAGCACTGGAAAGAAAATTGGAAACAAGCGACGTGCTCACCCACAGGGAAAGTCTGGTAGCAGCAAGTCTTGTAGTAGTTGCTTGTATCCTGCTAGGACACAACACCTGACAAGAAACAGCTAGAGGAGGGAGGGGTGTGTTCTGGCCCACAGTTCAGCATGGTGTGGGAGAGGGAGACAGCTGGCCAAACTGGTCCACAGTCAGGAATCAGAGCAATGGATGCTGGTGCTGAGACCCTTTCTCCATTCTACTCAGTCAGGGAATCCAGATTAGAGGATGGTGCCACCAACATCCAGGAAGGGGCTTCCTACTTCATGTAATCTAATTAAGAGGATTCCTCCCAGACATACCCAGAGATTTGTTTCTGTGGTGATTTTAAGTTCTGTCAAGTTGACAGTCAAGGTTGGCCCTCACAGGTCTCAATCCCGTGTATCGATAGAAAAGAATAATAAGCAGCTACTGAACAGGGAAAAGCAGGTTAAAAGGTGGGGAGGCCTGCCTTAAGTCACTGTGAGAGAACAAAACCTTCTAGAAAGTTCATACATCACAGTTTAATGTGTATAATTAACTTAAGAGTGTATCATTCCAACACCTCAAAAAAGAGGGAGGCCCCAAAAGGCCCTCTGTTCAGCTGTGTATCTGAATCGTTGAACTTGTGACTGTTTCCTAGAAACAGCATCCATGCTCGTGAGTCCAGTGGTCCTCCACAGGTCAGCCTAGGACCATCCCCATAAGTAGCCTTGTGCCTTCTTATGCACAGGTGATACTGGGTATATGTCTAGTGGGGGGGCCGTATCTCTGGTCCCCAGCTCTCCTTTGGCTCTCACTGCAGCTCCTCAGGGGACCCCACAGCTACTCCAGTCTTGTGTTGGGCAATGTGACATCTTCAGAGTCACAGAGGGGAATTTCTTTTAATTGCAGTGAACTTTACATACAGACAATTAACCCACTTGAAGCAGCAATTTAGCAGTGACCCAGGCTCACCAACATGACGTTCACATAGGCTCCAGGGATGCACTTACTGTATGAAGTTGTCAGACAATTTTCACCATCACCAAAGCTTAATACTCACAACTGTAGCAACTTGCTCTATTGCTGCGGGTACCAAGTGCAAACTCTGCTCTGGCATCCACTATCATAGATGCTCCAGGCACTCCGGGACTCTGCATAATCTTTAGATACATATATAAGTATGAGATGTGAGTTTCCTTACTGAATGGACCATACCACACAAAGAAGCTCTGCAAACTCTGAAGCCCCATCCAGAAGAGGAGTGTGAGTGCCCCCACCATCCCTCAGCCTTAGGCAGCAGCTAGCAACCAGCACCTGGGTCTAGTTGGAGCCTGTACCATACTTGTATCTCTCTTCCCTGGGTCTACCTCTCTTCTCTGTATCTACCTCTTTTCCCTGGGTCTGGATGGAGCCTGAGCCATGCTCTCCATGGGATCATCTCTCTTTCCCTTTCTGACTTTGGCTGCTGTTGGCTGCTGCCAAAAAGACACCATCTAGAGCAACCCTGCTCTCATCATCATGAAAGATTTGAGATGTGCTGTAGAATCTGGAAGGCTTCATTCTGTGCTCCACTTGGTGGTGGTTCCCAGGGGAGCCTGAAGGCTGGGCTAAGTCCCAAGTGCTGTGGGGGCAACTCTGAAGTTGGGAGCTGCCTCTGTTTCTGAAACCTCATCTATCTATCTAGTCTCTACCCTCATCCATGGAGCTGCTGCCTTGTGGGAGCCCACGATGCAGCTGGAACTGCTGGGAGGAGGGGTGCTACGAAGTCGTGGGTTAATCTTGTAATTACCAACTGGTGTAGCATGTGGAGGGAATCCCAGCACACGTGGGTTATGAAAACAAAGTAGCATAAAAGCCCTCAGCCAGTTCTGGGTTTAAATTCTGGCTGTACCATTTCAGGGCTATGCTGCCTAGAGCATGTCACTTGCCCTTTCTGAACCATTTCCTTGTGTATAAGTCACCCAGCAAAGTGACTTCATAAACCTTCAAGGACACCATATCTGTGAAAGACTTAAGACCAAAAAGCCGTGTCCTTCACACAAAGATGACCTCAGAGAGTGTGACTCTGGTTGTTCAAAGAACAAAGGACAGCTTTGTTTTACAGGATTAAAGAGTTCACAGAGGTTGGAAAACATGAAGATGCACAGAGGATGGAGCACAGGAGGATGCACGGAGGATGGAGCACAGGAGGATGCACGGAGGATGGAGCACAGGAGGATGCACAGAGGATAGATGCACAGTGGATGGAACAACTCCTAACAAACCAGAGATTCAATTGATTGGTGACCCAGGGTGAATCCCTTCTGTTCCTTCTCCCTTTGTTAGAAAAGTAGGAGGCCACATGCTGGAGCCTTTTCTGTGTCAGACCGTCTGACTGGGATACTTGTCCTGACTATGCGCCCCAGTCAAGAGGGAGTGTGGCTGCATAAAGTAGTGGAGAGCAACCAGGTGGGACTGACTGCAGTGTTCACTCTTTCTCCCTCGCCCCCACCCATTCCCCCCTTTGAGTTTATCAAAAATCAAGGCTGCAAATGCCTAAGAAGCATTCATTTTAACATTATCTTCCTCCTTGCCACCAGAAGCCTGGGAGCTTCCTTTTCCCCACTTATAGAATTAGAGGTGAGTTTGTTCATGGAGAAAGCTCATGTCCTGAGGAATCTACCTCATGATCTCTACTCTGTCCTCTTCCCTGCGTCACTACAGAGGACAGTTGTTGTCCCTAATCCTAGACATGCTAAGCCACTAACCTACACTGAGGTGTAACTGCACCTCCATCCTTCCCCGTCACACTGGCTGAAGTGACAGATGAGCCCAGCCGCCGAGTCTTTGCTCCCGCCCTTTGCACTGCCTCTGTCCTCCTGGTTAGAGTCCATGAATGGAAGCTCAGCCCTTAAATAAGTCGCACAAACTTCACAGATGCCCAGCATTTGAAGCTGGTAACAGCTCAGCATATGTCTAAACAGTTAATTGGCTTAATTGCAATGCGTTAGGTGATTAGCTACTTGATCCACCCTAGTGGCCACAGAATGTCCTTAATGGCCGTCGGTTTATCTGTGTGTTAAGCTCCAGTTGCCAACTTCAGATGCTGATTAGTTATAAACACATAATTGGAGTCTCTGGGAAAGAGCCTGGAGACGTTCAGGAAAGGTTTTCCAAAGGATGAAGAAATGCACTACCACAGTCCCTTGGGCGAATTGCTTCTTAGGGACCTAATGTGTGCTGAGTCCTCCAGACCACCAAAACTTCCCAGCTCTCTCACGGGGTACATGCCAGCAGAAGTAGTCATCAAGAGGAAGCCGGAGCACATGCGATCATGTTCAAAGAAGGACTTGGGAAAAACCTGAACCAAAGTGATAGGTAGTGGGAGGGCAAGAGACGGGAAGGGGGCACTTGGACATGGGCAGTCAAGTGTTCCCTTTGGGTCTGGCGCCTTGGGGATAAGAGTGTTTTCTAAAGCCTGGGAACAGTGCTGAAGACCCTAGGTTTTAATGAGATGACCCTGGCTGAGAAGCAGATAGCAGGTCACGGGCCCAGAGACTGAGATGACAGGACTGACATAGGGTCACCACAGGAACTGTGTTTGCAAGGGACACACAGCAGCAAGAGTCTTGGAAAACTTGGGGATGTGGTATGGAGAGTGGTCACTGAGATGAGAACTGGGGAAGCAGGGGAATACAGGTAGGATGAGGGGCTAGCCATTGGAGTCATGGAGGGTGACTGGACCAGTGATGGAGGAGGCAGGACGTGGGGTGTCATTCACTTTGAAGTACAGTCTCAGTTTTTAGCCTAAGCCTAAGATAAGGGAGGCCCACACAGCAATACAGCAACATCTGGGAGAAAGGGAGGAAAGGGCAGGCAGGTGTTTGAGAAGAATGTCTGTGGCCTTTGAAACAGAGTTGTACTAGACTCAAGGGACTGGTGGAATCCAGAGCTGGCCCAGACAGGCCTTGGGGTGTCCCTGACCTTAGGACACAGGGCTGGGGCCACCTGGTTACTAACCTAGGCTTGGAATGGGCTTTGGTCAGAGAAGCACAAGGCAAACGGTGTGAACGGAGGCCTCGATTCCGTCACATCCCAAACTAGTCCCCATGGTCTTTATCTTCCTGAAGCTGTGCAGAGATGGGAGGAGGACTCAAAATTAGAATTATATCAAGCAGAAAATAATCATCAGTCTGGGTCTCAGAATTTAAAAAAAGAAAGGTGGAATTTCTAATTACACACAAGACTGTTTATGTTCGTCTTTGTGTGACTGCCACCTCCAGGTCCTGGCAGCAAATGACTTAATTGCCTTATCCTGGAGCTGGGGGCGGGAGTGGGAAGGTGCACGGTGGCAGGTGGGGCAGACTCTGTCGCAGTGCTCACCAGCTTCTGGGTGCAACCCTGGCTTTTGCAGAGGTGGCCACCACCGTGTCCTGGTGGAACTGGCAGAAGATGGGTGGGGCTGTCCCCAGCATTTTAATGTAGAAGGGTATTCATCAGGTTTAGGAAGAAGGATACTGTTTTCTCAGCTGGATACTGTTTTCGGGGCAGGTGACCCGGGGTCTCTAGCCACTTGTCACACCTCCACAGTCTTAGAAGTCAGGGAGGACAGAGGTTCTGTCCCCAGCGCTCCTCAGCCTGTGCAGCTCCAGGGCCTTTGCATTCCCAAGTGAAGCCCTGAGATGGGCTGACTGCATGCAGGAGACCCCAGAGGACACCTGGGAAAGGCATCATTGTGATCACATGATCCAGAGACTAGGAATGGAGACTAGAGTAGAGCTGTGTGGGAGGCGAGTGCAAGAGGTGATAATGAGCTGACAAGCTGCTTTGTGGAAGAGTCAGAGCTGTCCCTGTCTGTCGGTGAGCTCATTAAACCCTGGGCAGGACCCCTCCACCAGGGTCAAGGGCAGAGAAAGTTTCTGCACCCAACAAAGCCCTCGGAAAAGAGATACCTGAGGCTGGAGTGTCCTGAAAATGTGAAATGGAGGAGCTGTGGATGGCCTACCAACAACATCTCCTGCAAAAACCCTGTTACCGGAGTAGATCACAGGAATGGCGGGCCAGGACCCTAGTTCCCATACAACTGGCCAGTGACATTTTGGCTCCTAGAAGCTACTGGTCCTCAAAATCCCTGCTTCCTCCTGCCTGGGAGGATAAGATTATTCAAAGCACACTTGACAATTGATGCTGTTTGCTGCGCTGGTCAGTGTGTTCCCTGACTGAGCACTTCCAGGCCATCTGGTTAAAAGTGAGATGTCACCTGAAGCACCCAGGTCACCACAGCACCCAGGAGCCTCAGTATAGTGACCTCTGAGTTTTCACCAGAGAGGGACATGTGTAGAGACTGGCCTAGAATCTGATGCTTCTGTAGGGAGGTTTCTCAGAGCTGAATTAAGACTCAGGTTCAACAGTGAGCAGTTAAAGGAAAAGTTTGTTCATCCATTCCCCTATCCCTCTACATGTGCTCTCACAGCGTCCTCACCCACTACCAAGCTTGCCAATCATGCCTACAAATCTCCCTTATACCAGCTCTCTCAGTTCCCTCCTGAGATGTCACCCAGATCCCTGCAGGAGTCTCCTCACTCTCCTTTAGTCCTGCAGGTTCCCTTTATAGAAAACTTCTAGGACTTTCTACTTCCCTTAAGAGAAGAACCCAGGTTCTTCTGTTCTGCCCTCTGCCCCCATAGCTATGTGACTAGTTACCCCACTGCTCTGACCTCTGTCCCCACAGCTATGTGACCAGTTACCCCACTGCTCTGGCCTCTGCCTCCACATCTATGTGACCAGTTACCCCACTGCTCTGACCTCTGCCCCCACAGCTATGTGACCAGTTACCCCACTGCTCTGACCTCTGCCCCCCCACTGCTCTGGCTTCTTCCTGAGACAGGAACTGAAGCAGAGTCCATGGAGGGTGCTGTTTATTGACTTCCTCCCCATGGCTTACTTGGCCTGCATCCTTCTAGAACCCAGGACCACCAGCCCAGTGATGACACTGCCCATAGTGACCTGGACCCTCCCACATCAATCACTAATTGAGAAAATGTGCTGTAGGCTTGCCCACAGGCCAGTCTAGTGGAGGCATTTCCTCAACTGAGGTTCCCTCTTCCCAAATGACACAAAACTAGCCAGTGTACCACTAACCCCTTCCTCCTCTGCGCTACATGATAAACTCTGTTGGTGCCATACCATCAGAGTGAGTACCGCCCACTTGACCCCAGATTTTCTGTCTGCCTTTCTAAATATCTGTTCTTCCTTCACTCCCTCAGTGGCTCCAGGGACTGACAAAAACTTTCCGGTCTTGATGAAGTTTTACTTTTTTTTCTTTGTCTTTTAAGCTTTCGGCACCATCTTAAGTTTCGCCTGAGAGACTGGGTCTCCCTGCATTTTCTTCTAGCAGGTTTGTAACCCCAGCTCTTGTTTAGATCCACTTTGAAGAGATCTTTGTTCACTCACACATGATGCTCCACTGCCTCTGTTTTCCCCTGTTAAATACTCCCGGCACCCTTCTCCAAAGGCCACTGATATGAGCTGTCTATGCTTCTCTCTAGACTCCGCGCTCTAGTCCAGTGGTCTGCAAGTTGCTCTTTGAGCTTTATTGCAAAGACAAGGTTCTTGGGGTTGTGCTGTTTTCCTGCTTCCTCTCCTCTTACATTGACAGCTGCAACTATCCAGTCCAGGCTAGTGGAGTGGCTCAAGGGGACTAAATCTGAGTGTCTATCAGCTGTAAGAATGAATGGTCTGCCTTGCCAGGATTGCAGAGGATGTTTCTGATGGCCACTATCCATTGTAAAAAACAACCCCTTGGCATCTGAGAGGTGGAGTTTTCTGCCCCTGCTTTGTTTCCTTTGCCGTACATCAGTCTAGCCTTCCCTTGAGCCTCCAAGTGGTCTGGAGGCTCAGAGATGTCTACCTCCTTTCCAGACATGGGGACACCCGTGTCACAGAGTGGAGGTTGTCACATGCTCCAGATCATCAAGAATTCTTTCACCAAAAGAAATCCCTCTAGCTCTGCTTAATGAGCTACAACTTAATGAGCACTAATGCCATAGATGCTGAAGATGATAATCTTCAATACTGTAATATGGAAGAGAAGTGTTCTAAATCGCCTTTGTAGACAAATACAATGGCTTTCTGTGGACCACATGCACAGGGACCTCAACATTAGCTTGGCTTCTCTACTGTCATATCCTGTTCCATGTTGATTTTGGCACAGCCTTTGCTTTTTTCCCACAGCCACTACTGAAAACCCAGGTCACCCAGATATGGTATCACTAGAAGGAACTTAAAGAACCCTGAGGCCTGGGTTGTGAATCACCCAAGTAATCTAGAATTCCAGCTCACACAGTGTTCCTCAGGTGTTGGGCTTCATCATGTCCACTGGTAGTTTAGAGTACCCTTGATGCACTCGTGAGCACACACAGGCCCCTGAGTACCTCACACAACTGGAAAAAGTGTAATCCAGGGGGAAAGGACACAGATTGTTTCTTGAAATTGTTCCTCAGATTCTGTTCCAGCCTCTCTCTCTTCCTATGCCCATGCACATCAATATAATCTTTACCACCACCATCGGCAGTACCATCACTAACCCCAGCCAACATTAATATCACCACCACCACCATCATCACCATCATCATTACTATCACCATGACCACCACTATCATCAGAACCATCACCAACATCAACAGCAGCACCACCATCATCACCATCATCATTACTATCACCATGACCACCACCATCAGCAGCACCGTCACCAACATCAACAGCAGCACCACCATCATTACTATCATCATCACCACCATCAGCAGCACCTTATCACTATCACCTTTACCACCATCAGTAGCACCCTCACCACCATCATTACTATCACTATCACCAACACCAACCAACATCACCACCACCATCATCATAACCATCAGTGCCATTGCTCATCTTCGTTGTCACTTTGGCTAGTTTTAGAATAATAGGGTATCAGTGAGGCACAGCCTAGGATGTGTCTGAAGACTTTTCCAGAGAGGATTAAGTAAGTGCTGACAACCCACACTGATGCCATGAGCTGGTGCCATGGATGGAAGAAATGGGGGAAAGCACCGCCAGTCTCCCCTCCCTGCTTCCTCAACTTCCGTGCTGTGAACAGCTCTGCCTCACTATGCCTCCCCACAATAGACTGAGCCTCCCAAAACCCAGAGCCCAGGTAAAGATTTCCCTCTGTTGGTTGTTCTGTCAGGCACTTGATTACCATGACTCAGGGAATCACCATCACTTCTGAAAGGGAGTCTTGTGTGTGGCAGGACTTCTCCCAATGTTCTATGTGAGTTGCCACTCTGCTAGACAGAAAGCACTGGAGGGGGCTGAGTGATCTTTGAATAAAAGGCTCCAAGAGCATTCTTTGCTCTGATGCTCAATGGTACACCTTGGGAACCCTGAGGACATCACCCCCAGTGTGTAGCAGTTCTCTCCACAGGAGTGGAAGCCCTACTGTAGCTTCTTTCTTAGTTACAAACCTCAGCCCTGAACTAGTGTGAACTTAGTGCTTGGCCTTGCTCAGAACAGTATGGCTGCAGTTGGCTGCCTACCTGGCTGTCCCATCTTCTGTAACTCCACCAGGGCCTCAGTACTCTGCTTTTGGTTTACTCCATTATTAAAGTGTTTTTCTCATTGCCTTCAGGACAGATGAACAGCCCTTGGTGTGATTCCCTAAGGCTGCCTTCTTCCTCCTTAGCCCTCACCTCAGCTGCCTGCCTTCCCTGCTGCATCAGCGAATGTTTTTATTGCTGTGTCCAAATACCTGGCAGGAGAACGTAAAGGATGGCGGGTATGAGGGTGCAGTCTGCCACGGTAGGGAAAGCACAGCAGCAATATGGGGCCACTGGGTCCCACACATCTGCTGTAGGGAGATGGAGAGATGAGTGCTGGTGTCAGCTGGCTTTCTTCTGTTTTCCTGGCCCAGTCCATGGGATGGCACCTCCCACATTCCAAGTGTGTCTTCCCTGTTCAGTCAATACTCTCTGGAAACTCTTTGACACACATAGCCAGAGCTATGTCTCCTAGGTGACTCCAAGTCCATTCAGAACCATGGTGCAGATGTGCTGCACACTCTAATGGAGCCGGAATAGGCCTGCCTGGCTATGGAGCACTGAGAGAGCCTGTCCTCTATTGCCTGCTGGGGTCTATAGTCTGAATGGGGGGCCTGAAGGCTGAGGGAGAGGTTGACACAGTCATGCGGCTGCCACATTCCAGTCGTGCTGAATATGCTGGGGTTGAGGTAGGCTCTGAGACACAGCCTGTGACTGTCCCTGTGGCCCTGGTATGGGATTCAGTGACCAAGTCTGTGAAGGTCCCCATGGCCTGTGGTTTAGGAGTTCAATGGGCAATCTCGTGAATGTCCCCAAGGCCCTGCCATTGCTTTCACATGTTAGGAAGTGATCACCTCAGGCAAGTTGGAACTGATCCTGGCCACTACTGTACTTCCTATAACATACTTGGTTCACAGTACTCAATAAACACTCAGTACATGAGTGTCAGTAGGGAGGAAAACTGAACAGACATAGAATGATCAGATCCATCAGCACACATTCATATACACATGCACACATGTTCACACATGCACACATGTTCACACACACATGCATACATGTTCACACACACATGGCACACATATTCACACACATATGTGTGTGTGCACACAGAGGCACACATCTGCAGGCTGCAGTTTTCTCTATCCCTCATCACACTTGCCTATGCAGCATCATACCTGAGACTGTCCTGCTAGCTATGCCCTTCTGTTACCTCCCCCTCTGCTTTCTGCTGTGGGCACAGCACCCTTCATGTGCAAGCAGACCCTACCCTTCTCCAGCGCCTGCCTGGGATGAAGAAGAAACAGAGACAAGCTTAGATGACTTTGTGCTGCTCACCTTGGGCAGGAACTTGGGGTTACAATGTATTTCTGGAGACAAGGTCAGAGCTGGACCCTCAGAAGTGCATGTGGTGGCAGCCACAGAGAAGTCAGAGCAAAGATGGTGTGTTAGCCAGCTTTGTGTCAACTTGACACAAGCTAGAGTTAGCTGAGAAGAGGGGCCACAATGGAGAAAAATGTCTCCAAATTATTGGCCTGTAGGCAAACTTGAGAGGCATTTTCTTATTTAGTAATTGATATGGGAGGGCCCAGACAGCTATGTGCAGTGCCATCCCTGGACTGTTGGTCCTGGGTCCTATAAAAAAGCAGAATGAAGAAGATATGGGAAGCAAGTCAACAAGCAACACCCCTCTGTGGCCTCTGCATCAGCTCCTATCTCCAGGTTCCTGCCCTCTTTCAGTTCCTGCCCTAACTTCCCTCAGTGAGAGAAAGGGAAGGTATCCCTCAGATGCCCGGAAGCTGGGCCTACTGCCCAGAGGCCTCCCAGCCCTAAGCTTCTGTTGCCATCACTCTAAGCCCAGCCACTGGCTTAGTTCACTCTTCACTTCTGCAATCATTCAGTAGCTCATTCATCAGCTCAATTACTGGCTTGTCATTTACTCATTCAGTCCTACATTCATTCATTCATTCATTCATTCATTCACCCATTCATTATCTAATGTCCACTGAGTAGATACAATGGCTTGTCTTTCCCTACAATAAAAATACACACAGTAATCAACATGTATAATAACTCCATCATCATGGAAACTGCTGTATATCAGGGCAGACATCCATTAAACAGTGAAATATCAATGAATTACTCAGTTGTTATTGTTCTGGGTTCCTAAGAGTTTCTATGGAAACATTATAGGAGGGACTTGGCCTGGCATCTCCAGTTGTAAATAAATATCTGGCCCAGCTCCTTTCACTTTACATCTTTGAAGAAGACATGTGTGGAATGTGGAAGATTCCACATGGAATCAATCCTGTGAGCCATGAGCATCCACAAGTTGGAAAAAGCACCAAGCATCAATCCCTGCGGTGATTGGCAGGAGTGAGCAGTGGGTGAGGGCTGAGCTGGGGTCAGGGCATGTTTAGGTCCAGAGCCCACGGAAGTCTTGTGCAAATTCCAGAAGTCCTTTGCCTCTGGAAAACAGGGCTGCAGAGTGTCTTGGGGCAGTGGAGGTCACTTCAGTGAGACCCTGGGGAAGGGCCATTTCTGTGTCTGGTAAGGAACAGCTGCCAACATGCCTCGTCACCCACTATGATCTGGCTTCTCAGCATCTCTGGGAGTGGAGTGTGTCCCCCAAACCCAGGTCCTAGGACCCTTCAAGCCTTCCCAGGCACCCATGAGTGCTCAGTGCCCAGTGAAGGGTCACCCCTGAGCATGCCTATTGTTCACCAGCTCCCATCACACATGTTCTGGGAGTCTCTCCCAAAGTCAGTTTGAGGGAGGGTGCAGCCTCAGGATAGCACCAACTTGCCCTACTAATTTCACAGCTCCTGATTTCACCAGACACCCCAGTATTAACTCATATACATGCACCTATTCCCTATTCCTGTCTGTCCCCAAGACAGTAAAGGCACAAAAACATAGACTATTTCTATTTATTTATTTATTTATTTTGGCCCAGGAAGACCATTGTGGTGTTCCAGTTGCTTGTGAGTGGGAAGGGCCTGGCAAGGTTTGGAGGGCACAGCCATTCACATAACCACTGCAAGACCCAGGGTCCCAGAGCCAGGCAGTTGAGGGTCCAAGGGCAGATAACCTGCCACCCTGGCCTCTGTATCAGAGAAATTCCTTCTAAATGATTTCACACACTTCCCCACCCACTGAGTTCCCCTCTTTGGCTAACAGATGGGCTCAGCTAACCATTCCCAGCTCTCAGATAAAGCAGTGTCAGGCAGCGAGGCCCCCTCGGAAAGGCATGCTTGGATAATAAATTCCAAGGCACCCCGCCATCTGCAGGCTGCCAATCACAGGGGCGCCGGGCTCACCATGGCTCCCAGCCTGCTGCTGTGAAGGAGCTGGAGGGACCTCAGTGGGTGGGGAGGCAGCCTGCCCACACTGCTGCCCGGTTGCCCCCTCCCCTGTGTGTCTGCTTTGTTGTGACCTGTCCCAGTACCCAGGCCACCAGCCTCCCCCTGCATCCCTGAATGTCTCTGCTGAGAGTCATCCTGCACGCAAGGCCATCCAGGCAAGAGAAAAGCTGCAAAGGGAGGCAGGCAGATCTCAGGCCCTCCCCCATGTTTACCTGGCTTTCCCATGGTGCCTCCTTTTCCTTACCTGTAAAATGGAAGCTTAGGGCAGCCCACTTCCTGGAAGATGGGGGAGGGGTACTACAAACAAAATGTGCAACATGGTGCCTGATGTCATTGTCACAGCTACTAGTTTCAATGTGGTTGTGTTTTGAAAGTCAGTCAGCTTGGAAAATGCCCTTGATGGTGCCTGCTTTGAGCAAGTCCTGCACTAGAAATGTGGTTACAAGGTCTTAACTGATGCTCGAGATTCTCAGTCCATGTGGGTTCCTGTCCGTTCCTTCCTGTTCATTCACTCACTCATTCTTGCAAGACATCTTCAGCGCCCAAGCCCAGCCTCTGCGCTAGACCCGGAGAAATAAAAACAACACGAATGTGGCCTCCACCTTCAAGTCCCTCATCATATACATAGGGAAGGCCCAGATCCCGTGGTGTGAAAATCCGCTTGGGGAAGAGGCCCCCTGCTGCCAAGGTGAGCCCCTCCCCCTGCAGTGGCATGGTCAGTCTGTCAAATTCCTATCACTTGAGCTCTTTCTGGAGGCTGCAAGGATCTCCAGAAGCTTGGCTCATTACATTCTGCACATTGCCTTTCCACCAGGGTCAAGGCATCACTTTTTTTCATGTCTCAGATGCTACCAGGATTCTTGTTCCCAGCATGCACAACCACCTGATGGGAACTGGCATTCAAGTGTCTCACAGACATCATCCCAACCTTAGGGGAGAGTTCAACAAAGCCTTGCTGTGCCCAGCCTTAGTTTTGTGTTTGCAAATATGGTTTCATTGGGATACAACCACATCTAAACATTTGTGTCTTGACATCTATGGCTGCTTGGGCACTGCACTGCAGGGCAGATCTGGGTAGAGACATCAGAGACTGAATACCCCACGCAGCTCAAGTGTGCACCCTCTGACATCTTCAGGAAATGTCTCTGCTGCAGTGGGGCTTCTAGAAGGGCAGTTAGGTGAGAGTTGCTGTGGACTGGCATTATTGGTGTGCCTCTGTAGCTGTGGTGGCAGCGTCTCCAGAGATGCTCAAGGCTCCTCACCAGGCTGGGAACTGTTCCCAGGTGAGACAGGTAGAGGTGGGTAATCACTCAGTTACTGGGCACTCAGTCACTTAAGGAGGCTATACTCACTTCCAGAGCCAACCCTAAAATGTTGAGCTGTGGACACCATCACCCTCCCAGTTACGTGATGAAGCTGATGGAGACTGTGTCATAGGGGCAGCTCAGAGAACAAAACATTCTTCCTGTACTTCCCCACTCTTCCTTCTTGGTCCACTAGATTTGGCATACCTCTGCGGTTGGGACCAGGACAGGCACAGGGTAGCAGAAAATGACCCTGAGAGCCTCTGCCAGCCTCTCCACGACTGGCTCTTCTTGTGTGCAGAGAGGCACCTGCCCTAACCTGTAAGGTCACAGAAGATTCAAAGAGATACCCAAGTGTACCATCTTGTGGCACTCGGTGAGATCTCACCAATGCCACCAACTACAGAGATGTTAAGCTGGCCTCAAGAGTCCTGCTCAAATTAGACAAGAGATGCAATTTTTGTGCCACAGATTTTTAGACATGGAGACAAAGAGGAAGCAACTGAGTAAGAGAGGTCCCCTGGGGTCTTTACAGTTTCTTGTCTGTTTGATCCTAAACCCTCTTACAGGAGTAGAATTTAAGTCCTAGAGATAACGGGGCCCAGAAAACAGGAGGGAGTTGTCCCAGGTTACATGGCAGCAGCCAGGCAAAGCCCAGCTACTCATCATTTCTGAAATAATAACTTGTGCACTTCAGACTTCACAGCATGCTTTGTCCTCAGCAAGGTTGAGGGGCTGCCCTGAGCTCAGAGCTGAGTCTAATGGGGGCTAGGAGAGTTGTTTAGCCACTCCTTCTGCTTACCTGCTTCAGCACCTTACCAGAGCAGGCCCTTCCTTGCAGGAACTAAGTCCATTTATCTGTCTATCTATCTATGTATCTATCTATCAATCATCTATCTATCTATCATCTATCTATCTATCTATCTATCTATCTATCTATCTATCTATCTATCTATTGGTAAAGGGTGTGTACTGCCTTGGTGGTCCTGTTTAGAAGTGACTTGCTCAGGGATGACTTGGACCTCAGGTCACACAGGCCGTAAGCATTGGCCAAGGCAGAAAACAGAGCTATGCTAACAGACGGTGCTACCATGGTTCCTGCTTGGAGGTACATCCTGCGAACTTGCCCAGAGGCCCTTGCAACTTTGCATGTCCACAACCAGTGTTGGACAGTGGCGTGCCAGCTTTGTGACCTTGGGGAAGTCACTTCAGCTCTCTGGCAACAGTATCTGCATCCCTGAGCAGAGGAGAGGGTGTACTTATTTGGATTCACTTGAGAAGGCTTTGATGTAGTTCAGTATATGATAATGGCGGCTGGCCCATTCCACACAACAGGTCATCTTGGAATGGAAGCCACAGACCTGGGGCTTCCATAGACAGGGGACCCATCTCAGGCACAAGACATACACAAAGGTGCATGGCAATTAAGTGTGACATTCTAGTCCAACGGGGGTAAAACAAGTCCAAGGTTTTGAGAGATGGTGGCTCCACCCACCAGTACTGGGGGGCAGGAAGCAGTCACTCCATCCTCACTTCCTCTGGAGAATGGTAAGAGCTGTTCTAGTGTCTCTCAAGGCTTGACTGTCAACTGTTTTGTCAAGTAAAGGCTAGGAGGAGGCAAGACTTGCTCCCATTGCATCCCGAGGGACAGCATTCCTGCTGTAAGAACAGATATTCTGGTCTGGAATCTTTGCCCAGCTGTGTGACTCTGAAAAGTTGCCTCCTGTTCAAGCCTCCCTCGGCATATTCCTGGAGCCAGCCCACTTAACTCGCCATAGAAGCTGCCCTGTCTATCCACTGCTCAGCATCAAATGGGTGGTTAAAGAACACAGGGCAACTGGGTGGCTATAAATAACTACATGAATCAAAGACTGAATGAGAAACAAGAAATGTGTTCTGACATCTGCACATTTCGTCTTCACAGTGAGGGTAAAGTCACACCCCTCCACTGTGTGCACGGGTGACCTAAGGGCTGGAGGAATCCAGCTGAAGCAACATAGCCAAGACTAGAACTCAGCCCATTTGATGTGCCGGTGCTTGCAACTGCCAGATATGGCAAGGAGGAGGGTGGAGGTGCTACAGTTGGCCGTGGTTAGACTCACATCTTTGTCCAGGGATGGCTTTATGCCTTTCTGTCTGTCTTATAAAAACATTAACTAATGCAGTTTCACACTATTCATGTAGTTGGGGCACAGAGATGTAGAGAGGCCCCATCCACAGGGTCTGCAGAATTCGAAGGGTCACCAGGTCTGAACTCCTATGAGCAAAAATAGCTAAGATCATACAGGTGGCCCTGGGGCCACAGACATCCCTGAGTGAGCTGCCCGAGGCTGTGCAATGCTTCACAAATAAATGTCTGCATTTGTTCCTAGCATTTCAAACCTAAGGATTTTCACATTTGGTCCACATTCTGTTTGGTCTCATGTTGGTACAGCTGTTTGATGTGTGCTCCTGAATTGTTCCTTGGGCTTGTGAGTGCATCTGGGCCCAGCATAGCAGGAGACTGGAGAGAGGACATGACACAGGGAGAAGCCTAGGACTGCTCTTGAGCTTGGGTGGATATGACTCATAGGACGAGCATGCAGTGTATGGAGCTGTTTTTACAAAACAGAAATTGAAGTTTCCATGACATGCTGCCACCCCACCCAGTGACCTCAGGCTGAATGGTCCAGGGCAGAGTTGGTTGGGCATCAGCTGCTGTTCAATGACATATCAGCTCAGGAAGGTCCTGTTTAGTGACCAGGTTGCCAAAGGGAACCACAGGGGAGAGTCTCACTGGATTTTTTTTTTGAGACAGGACCTCACTATATATCTCTAGCTGTCCTGGAACTTAGTATCTAAACCAGGTTTGTTAGAACTCACAGATATCCACCTGCCTCTGCCTCCCAAGTTCTGGGATTAAAGGCATAAACCACTATGCCCAGCTTCAGAAATGGTTATTGAGGCATAGAAGGGTAGGAGATTCAGGGATTTTACAATACCATAACTAACTTATGATCCACCCACCTAGCTATCCACCTATTTACTCATTGAACCACACACCCATCTATTCATCCATCCACCCACTCACTTCCCTATCTATCCATCCACCCATCCA
>LOJH01028864.1:1826-17828 GCA_001685095.1 Ellobius talpinus | reverse complement strand
GTGTGTGTGTGTGTGTGTGTGTGTGTGTGTGTGTGTGTGTGTGTGTAGTGCAAATATGTGTGGACTTGAGTAAAACTGTACTTGGAGGTTTGGCATCTTCTTCAATTATTATTGGTTAGACTGGCTGACCAACAAGCTCTAGGGATCCTGCTGATTCAGCCCTGGGGATGCACACATATGTCACACATGCCATCACATGTGGATGCTGGCCTTCATGCTTGTTTTCAAGCACTTCACTGGCAGGCATCTCACAGCCCCTAATGCCCTCATCATAAATATGAATGTGTGGTGAGACCCTCATATTACCTTCAGGTGCCTGCTGTAATTTGAATCTGCAATGTCCTCCAGGGACTCATGTTTTGAATGTGAGATCTCCAACCTCCAGGGCAAATTTGAAGGCTATGGAGACTTTAGGTGGTAGGGTTTTGAAAGAGGACTTAGGTCACTGGGTTATAACCATCCCTAATTTTTGCCATAGTCTCTTCTACCTGTATGCCTTCATGTGACTAGCTACTACCTTACATTTCTGCTGTTACAGACAGATGTTCTATCGTGCCTTTGCAGCATGCGATGGACTGAGATTCTCTGGAAGCAAAATGAAGAAATCTTTCTTTTCTTCCTTAGACTGCTTCTATAAGGTACTCAGTCTCCATATTGGGAAAGTAAATGAGATTCAAATTGAAAAAGTGTCGGAGTGATACTCAGCCCTGAGCAGGTTGCCATCTGGAACAACTAGTTCCCCAAATACTGAGAGTCATCTCCTTCTCTGGGTGGTCTTCCAGTGAGACATTCAGAGCTACAGACTCCATCTTTTCCCTGTTCTGGGGTCTGAATGCCAAAGGAAGATGTGGGAGCTTGTGAGAGAAGCCCCAAGTGTCAGTTCCTTTTATCACCTTGGTGACAGAACATCCAAGAAGAAACAGCTGGAGGGAGGGAGCATTTTAGCTTACAGCTGGAGGGGGCAGAGTCCATTTTGGCTGGAGGCAGGACAGCAGGAGCAGGAAGCTACTATCACCCTGCAGCTGTGGTCAGTAAGCAGCAAGCACACAGGAAGTGTTTCAGAGCTCTAAAGCCTCGAGATCTGCTCCCAATGACCCGCATTCTCTTGTAGGCTCCATCTCTGAAGGTTCCACAATGTTCTCAAACAGTGGCACCATCTGGGGACCTTCTGTGCAAATGCATGAGCCTGTGGGGGACATTTCACATTCAAACCATACTGTGGATGCACTGGCATTTCCACAAAACAAAGGAAACTTGAACTTTATGATTTAAAAGAAAAAAATAGGGAGGGCACAGAAGAACCTTACACCATCCTTTCATGCCTAGCAGGAAAAAGTGCTTATCAGTCCTACCCCTTTTCAAATAGAGAAGTTCTGTTTAAATCCGTGTGGGTTCAGTCTTTAGTCAAAATACGCTTCAGTCTCCTCCGCAATCGTCATTGTGTTACATTAAAGCAATTAGCTTTGTTATGTCAATTTTAAGGTAAGATGGTTTGATTCAGAACAATTTCATTTCTGGGGAACTAAAAAGAAAGGAAGTTGCCACTGCAGTGTCTGTGTCTTCTGTCAAGCACATTTTAATGGTGTGAAAATCTGAAGGATTTCTGGAGAGCAAAGCATGCCAAAACTAACAGACGACACCACGGCCTTCATCGTGGCCTGTGCCAACGGTTCACCAGGAAGAATAATTGCTCTGCCAAATGAGTGACAAGAACTAGCAGGTGGGCTCTTTTTCTCTGTCAGTTAATAACGAAAAGGCAGGAAAGCAGTCTAGTGCAAGAAAGAGTATACACTGGCAAGTGTTACAGATTTCTCTGGTAAAGAGGGAACAAACAGAGCTGCGGAGACCACCAACTCTAAGGGGGCTAAGGGTCATCCCACTTGGTGATCCCCTCCTTCATTTTTTCTATTGGTCTAAAGGTACCTTGCACCCCTTCCACAGCAGTGGCTGGGTCTCTGTTTCTGTCTACAAGAAATGGTGACATTCCTGATTGTCTAGGGTGAGAGTGAGCACCCCAACCTCCTCTTCATTGTGGGGTAACAGTTACAGATGCCCTCCTAATGTGAGAGGAAACTGGCTCATCTCATAGCAAAAGATACTGCTGAGGGCAAGGGAAAAAAACTTTTTTTCTTTTTCTGTTGCTAGGGGGAAATAGTCATAAAAATCATCATCCTAGGTTTCTCATGTTCTCTCTTCTACCATTCTTGGCAGCCCAACAAAGTTGTTCTAATGCTGACAGGCATCTTCTGTGAAAGGAGTTTGCTCTTGAAATAAATGCCAAGGGCCATTTTACTCTACAGAGACCCAGGATAACCCAGGAATAACATGTTTGAGACACTTTATAAAAACCATTAATCCACTTATTCATTATAATGATTAATCCAATGTTTGAAGCCCCAAACATCTTCTAAAATTTTCACTTCTAAATATCATGAAAATGGGGATCCAATTTCTGACACAGGAAACTTTAGGGGTACATTCATACCATAGTAGGCCCCTCACTTGGTTCCCAGGGCTTTGAATTTGATGTGAATTATACCACCAACATTACTTATTTCTAGGGAGACTTGGGCACTCCATAGGTACACAAGTCAGTTCTCATGTTAAGTTACAGCCAAGTGTTTGTATTTGTGTGTGTATCTCATATTAGTCCTATGTCTTGAGAAAGCCCTAACCTTGATTAATTAAAAAAAAATGAAGGACATATGTTCACATGTTCCAGAGTGTGTGCATCTTTGAGAAGCCATCTTCCTATAGCAGGTTGTAGGCTAGAATATAGAAGCAGAAGACCCCTGATTGGGACACTGTAATAAGTTTGTTTTGTGGCTGCTAACTCTGAATTGAAGCATAGCATCCTGAATAGAGGACAGAAGCTCACTCAGAGCTCAGGATACTAATGACACATGAAGGACTGGAAACTAATGAAATTTCCAAGGTTCATGAGGCTCCCCCTTGAGGTCATAGCAGCAGCATGCAACTGTTGAGAGAGGAGACTTTTCTGTGGACCCACTTATGAATTGCAGGGAACCCCAGTCCTACAGCTTTCATGAGGCATCACCCAGTCTGGGGTGGGCAGTGTACATGAGTCACTCATGAGCTGTAAATAAATACCATCAACTCATGGGTAGGCCAAGTCAGCTGTGGGTGCAACTGTTTCTTTGGCCAGCCATTTATCTGGGCTGAACATATGTTTGTCAGTTCATGTCTCCCCAGAAAACGTCACTCAGCATACTGAAACAGAATGAGAGGCAGATGTGAATGACCGATGTGTCCCCATTCTTCCCAGATGTTCCACTGCACACCAGAGGAATCAAGGCCCATAGAGGGTCTTTGAGTTTTTCAAAGTCCAACATCTAGCCACAGTAGGAGTGAAGAAACACAGGTCCTGAGCCCCCTCCCCCCATGGGCAGTTGTTCCTTTTCCTGCCTGACACTTGACACTGAACCTGCCATGTGTCCACTGTGTGGTGGAGAAGAGCAAAAAGTGGGTTTTTTGCTCTATAAAATTCTAGGCTATTGCAGGCATGTTTATTATTTCCACAGCAAAATATATAGTACTGTCAAGTAAGTATCAGATCTCTTTCATCCAAATAGGCAAAGGCTAAAGGCTGGGAAATATTGAATGCAGAAAAGTGAAAGTCAAGGCTTAAGGCTGGAAGAGAGGTAAACACCACTTTCTGCCCAGTAACAACGCTGAGGGCCAATCACAGCTCTGCTTCACTAGAGGAAAGAATTCTGAAACCCAGCATCAAATTGGTTATTTGCAAAGTGCTCAGATATTTGGAGAGCAAAGGAATTTACAGGAGAAAGAGCATGAGCCTCCACTCGGGATATGCTCTGCTGATTTGCATTTCCATTTACAGAGATGAAAATTCTAAATTGGGCTCCAGCTGCATTTGAAGTTTCATCTTCAAATTAAACTGCTCTGGTGCCTCATGGAATTGTAGTTAATATATGGTTATTTGGGGGGTAAGCTGGACTCTGTGGCACACTGGAGCAGAGATAATGAAATAAAGTGATTATGGCATGCATTAAGTGAATTAAGCTTGGTAATGCCACCATGTTAGATGAAGGCCTTCCTTTGGTTCTATTGAGGCTGGAGCGTGTGTTCATCATGCCTTGAAATGACTATAGATAGGAAGACCTTCAATAAAGAGTTGATTTGCTGAATTTGGGGAAAGGCAAAGAATTCACTCAAGAATTTCATTACTGACAAACTAAGTTACTCTAATGGAAAGTAGAGTCTAAGATGTCCCTAACGGTGTGTTCTGAGTAGTTTAGGCTTCTTCCCATGTGAGGAGCAGGAGTTCTGGCCAGAAGACTTAGTGGTTAAGGGCACTAGATGCCAAGTCTGCTGCCCTGACTTGGATCCTAAGGATCCATGGGTAGAAGGAGAGAACTTATTCTCTCAAGCTGTGTTTTTGTCTCCACACAAGTGCGATGTGTGGATAGACACACACAAAATGAAAATTTAAAAAATTGTAATTTGTACACAAAGTGTTAGACTAATGGAAAATAAGTTGCACAAATCTAGGAGCCATTTGTCAATAAAAGGGATAGTCTTTCGTATTGGCTCACTGGAGGCCTGTTGTGGGACTCAGTCATTTACCTGTCACCCATTGACATTAGCATTGTGCATGTGCAGTTATGAACCACTGAATTCTGTGATTGGAGGCTAAAGTTCTATGACCATGTTTACAAGAGAAGCAGTGTCCTCTATATGTTCCTCAGCTTCCTCCCATACAGCAACTTTCTGAGTTCATCAACTTTAGGATGATGAACTTTCCTAAGTAAATTGCTTTCCTAAGTAATGAGCATTGGCTAACTGTGAAGACTGCTTGCTGTAAGGTTAGACAGCTCAAAGCTATGTCCTGGCGTGAGTAAATACCTTGTAACTGCTTCTTGGTATTCTTAACAGAGAGGACAACAGGTGTGGACCTCAATTAGAAAAAAAGAAAAAGAAAAAAAGAAAAGCAAGTCATTCCCATATTCCCATGACTTACAGAAAGCACTTGGCCACCAGGCATCACAGTCTGAAATTTTCCCCTCCCCTCTAAATTTTTAAGATGAAGAGACGGAGATTTGGGAATGCAGTGCTATCATGAGGATGACATCCACCAGATGGAAACAGTACCAGCACTAAAGAAACCTGAAGAAGCCTCCTCACCCCTTCCAGCGGGTGAGAATCCAGCAAGCATATAGCCATCCCAAGAACTAGAAACTGGACCCTTACCAGGCACCTTAAGCCTGAACACCTCAATCTCCAAAACTAGAAGAAACATAAACTATCTGGCCTTAACAAGGCTAAGAGTCAGAAACAGACACAAATGGGCAGATACCTTCAGTATTCTAATAATGTTTACCCTCTACCCATCAGAATCTTAATCTCCTAATATCTACATTCTGTCTTTTGAGTCTGGGGCAGCCAAAGAAGTTTTTTCTTCTGCACCAGCCAACTGCACTGTAAGTTACCTTTTACTTCAATTAACAGATACACACACATACACACACACACACACACAAAATCAGTCCTTGATATTTTATTTTTCTGCAATTATGAAAAGAGACAATTTAAATAATACAAAGTTCTAAGTCTTGTTCTGAGTCAGAGAGTCCTGTAGCCCATGCTAGTCTTGAGCAGGTTAATTCTGTGTCAACTTGACACAAGCTAGAGTTTTGTGAGGAAACCACAACTGAAAACATGCCTCTGTAAGATGGTGCCGCAGACAAGTCTGCGGAGTACGGTCTTGCTGTACTTACATTGATGTGGGAGGGCCCATCCCACAGGAGCTGATGCCTGCTCTGGGTAGGTGGCCCTGCACACCATAAAGAAGCAGGCTGAGCAATTCATGACATGAAAGTCAGCCAGCAGTGCTCCTCCATAGTCTCTGCATCAGTTCCTGCCTCCAGGTTCCTATCCTGCGTGAGTTCCTTCCCTGCTTTTCCTAGGTAATAACGTGCTATCTGGAAGTGTAAGATGCAATAAGCCCTTTCCAAGATCTCCTGAGTAAATTGGGAGCATGGGGACCTTGGGGGAGGGTTGAAAGGGGAGGGGAGAGGCAGGGAGTGGAGCAGAGAAAAATGTAGAGCTCAATAAAAATCAATAAAAAAATAAGCCCTTTCCTCTTCTCGTTGCTTTGGTTATGATGTTTTATTACAGCAATAGAAACCCAAGCTAAGATAAGCCTTAAACCCACTATGTAGTCAAATCCAAGCTTAATTTTCTGATCCTCGTGCCTCTACCTTCCAAGTCCATTTACTTTTCAGTTAGATCAACTTACATTCTTTTCTTTATGAAGGTCAGAGTTTCTTGATTCTGTCTGATCCTGTTCAGCACAAAAGAAGACAGAATTCATACAAAGCCATGTCTCATTGTCAGTATCATTAATTTCAGTTGAACTTATCATATGTTGTCTAATAAGGAATCCAAATATTTTTATTAATATAGTACCACTTCAACACTGCAACTTCTGACTTAATAAGTGCTCTACTATCAAATATAATTTTAAAATTGAAATATTGGTGTCTTGATTTTCTAAGAAGATATTATAAGAATACTAACTAACAAGATAGTCTAAGTTAAGAATTGTATGTGACTGCCACTGCACTATATTAACACAATTGCTGTTTCTTCTGTAATCTTCAGCACTCGGTATAGACAGGAAAGATGATTCCAGTGTGTTGAAGAACCTTCAGTGTTTCACACTGAGAATATCACAAGGATTCACTCACTGTAAAGCCCCATTACAGCTTAGATGGAAATTAAATGAAGAGTTATTCTTTATGATTAAAAACTGTTAATGGCTGCTTATGGTTATATTCTCACATACAACAATGGTACCTGGAAACTTTCACCTCCAGGCCAGCACTTATTGGGGGCTAAGCCAATCCTGACCAGGTCAGGTTTATCAACTGCCAATCAACCTGGTACTCAAATCACCAAGGATAACCCACCTCTCTCTTCATTCAAGTGCCTCCATCTTTGATGTTTCCTGCCAAGCTGACCTTAGCAGCTGATTTAGTTTCCTCAAAGGCACTATCTTGCTCTTCTTCCTTTGGCTTGGTAGAGGGATCCCATCTTGCTTCTGCCACACAAACTCGGATGTATGAAAAGGACAAACTATTACAGCCAATACAATCTTCACCCTGTGGGTCCAGTTCTTTGCAACAGACCCCTTTGTAAAATTTACAAACTTCAAAGTGAAAATAATCTCTTGATATAAAATGAGAAAGAAGAGCTCCTGATGTCATTTCTTGTGCCCCAATACTCTATGCACTTTGATTCACTATTGTGTCTGGCAGGAAGCTGTACTCTGACCCATCCTTGATTGTATCCAGTCTTACCCAGCATGCTGTCCTCTCTTTTTTCCACATCATTATTATAAGCTCTCTTCCTTTTTTCCTGTTAGTATTTAGGATGATTTCATCATGCAGGCTACTTACCCTCTTGATTCTAAGTAACTTCAACTGGCATGACAGAGTTTAAAGGACTAGAAGCAATTAAGACAGTAAGTTCTGCATAACTGGCCCATAGCTCTCTCCCTATCGAGAACCTGATGACCAGTGCTATTACCAGGGCCTCCACTTCATGATTCCCATTTTCTCACCCTGAGGGGCAAAAGAGTGGATATAGGCACACAGATTTTACATCCACTACTCTCTGGGTGCCTCTGGATCCCCTTATCATGTACCTGAATATTATACAAATACCTATAACCACCCTTCACTATCATGCCATCAGAAATAATCTCCACGTGTCCTAGGCCAACTGTCAGAAGTCTGATGAATAATTTTTCCAAATGGACTTGCCAGGAAGAGAGGATTTGGAGTCTAGGGTTAGATCCCTAAAGCCTTACATTTGTGTTTCCAGTGTGATACTCACATCACATTCAGGGTGAAGGCATCAGACTGTGGCAGGATGCACACAGAATACCTAATTTCCACCCCGTATGAATCCCAGCCAAGCTATACAAAGACTAAAAGACAAAGCATTCACTGAAAATTCTTAACATCCCTTCAATCCTTATGTGCCATGCTCAGGATCTGCAAGCTTTGACAGCTCTTAACTGCTCCCTTCCTCCAACCTCTCTTGTCAACCTTTTTGAACTACCTGTGTCTGAAACACTTTCCAAAGCCCTCTTAATGAGAAATTCACTGTTTTTCTCTGTGTAAAAAGAAAATCTGCTGTTTATCCTGGAGAAAATGGGTCCTGCGTTGTAAGTAATATTAAATTTCACCCCCAAGCCCATATAATTTGAAGCACTTGACAGGTGGTTAATGAGGATTTCTGCCTTTCATATCCCTGCAGAGTTCTTCTAAATAATAAGTGGTTATCTTATTCACCAGGTGTCAGTCTGACTAATAAAAACGAATACAAATGATTTTTCATTATGTTAGTAATTTGAATCATAATTCTGTTTCCCTCCCACTTCCAAAGGCAGCATAGTGGAACAAAATCAATGTCCTCTAGACAAAATATCATTACAATTGGAATTTTAAATGGATTCTCAATCTGGGCCTGTTAATAAATTGCTTCATGGTGAATGTTGCCCAACTCTTTGATAGGAATTAAGTAGAATTGACTTACTTCTGTATTTTTGTAGTCATCAATATCTTGTATGTCTCTAAGAGGGGAGTGGATATTGTATTGCTCACATGATCAATATGAATTACATGCATAATTGTTTTCACCATCTCTCTCTAACTCTCTCTCTTTCTCTCCCTATTCTCTCTCTCTCTCAAGCATGTGGACGTGTGTGTGTGTGTGTGTGTGTGTGTGTGTGTTGGTGTCAAAATCCCATCTGGACACAGTTCATTCTAGTACAGATAGCAGGCAAAGGTTCTTTCCATTCAAATTCTCTACATTCCAGTACAACTTACCTATCCCTAACTGTTGGCATCTTTTTCAATAAAAAATGAAACTCATCCACAAAGGATCAAAAACAATATATATGTAGGGGAAAGTTTTCTCTATATTCCACAGTCTCCTACTATCTCAATCACTCACCCCTGAAACCCTAACCTCAATTCTTCTCCCAACAGTAGTTCAGTTACTCTGAGACGGAATCAGATGAGACCTTTTAAAACTGTATTCGAAGAGGACAAAGAATTCTACTTCCAACCATTTGCCTTTAAGATCTCTTTCTGAAACACTTTAGCTGTGAGAGGAAATACCAGAGGACAACCTGTAAGAGTCGGTTCTCTTTCTTTACCATTCAGTCTCTATCAAAATCATAATGATACTCTTTGCGGGATCAAACTCAGGTCATAAGGCTTGGTGGTAAATGCCTTTACTTGTTGAAACATCTCAAAGTCCACGACTTCTTATAGTATTTACCTCTGAGGCAGTGAACAAAGAGCAGGCAGGATTCGCATGCCGTGGCTGTTATTTTACACCGAACAAATTAATGGTGGGAGGATTTATTTAGGTCTAATGTTTTAGAGGATTCAGACTTTGGTTGCTTGGTTCTATGCACTTGGACCATCTTAGTGGCCAAAGTTTATCATATAAGTTGTTTTTAACTTCCTGGCAAGCATGAAACAGAGCAAAAGAGACAGGAAGGGCTCAACTTCAAAAGAAACAGAGCCCACAAATGATCTGCCACTTCCATCTAAGTGCCACATTCCACTATCTCTAAAACATCCCAAAACAGCACAGCCATCAGGGAACCATCAGAACCCTCGGCTGTCAGGCTGAAATGTGTTCATAGCTTCAGATTGCTCTATCTAATGACATTGTAGACCCCTCCTCCATCTTTCCTACACACGCCTGCTCTCTGATACCAAGTAACCAATGCTCTAGCACCCTCGTCTTAATGAACACATTATGGTGCATCATCCTTCCATAATGGAATATAAGAAATGTGTTAGAAAGGGATTTTAGGATAAAATAAGACTTCACAGCACCAAGGACCATTGCAATGTATTATTGAATTAGTCTGTTCTTGTTATTATAACAAACTATATGAGAAAGTCAACATTAAAGAGAAAAAGATGTATTTGAGCTCACAGTTTCAGCGGATCAAGTCTGGTCATAACAAACTATATGAGAAAGTCAACATTAAAGAGAAAAAGATGTATTTGAGCTCACAGTTTCAGAGGATCAAGTCTGGTGCCAGTAAGCTGCATTACACAAGATCTGAAAAGGGGTGAACATGAAGGCAGCAAGAGCATGTTATGTAGGAACCTTTCTGTGTCAAAGTGAACATGAAGAGCTGGGGAAAAGGACCAGGGGCATGATCTTGTCTTCAATCTGAATGTGGTGGTGGACAACTGCAATCCCAGCACTTAGGAGGTGGAGGCACAGGCAGGAGGATCAAGAGCTGAAGGACATCTTTAACTACGTGGTGAATTAGAATCTAGCCTGGTGGGCTGATGTATTAGACCCTGTCTCAAAAACACCGATAGCACATTCAGCTATAAGCATAGCAGTCCTTTGGTGGATTCTCTGTTATTGTGATCCAGGCACCTATTTACTGGAGTAACCTGCTGGGAGTTATACCTGCAACTCACATGCTTTAGGGTCATTTTACATCAAAGCATAAAAAAAGAAAAACATACTTAAAAGAGGTGGGGACAAAAAGATACCAGAAGAATCGGTTGAGCAGTGTACATTCCCGTACCCACCCATGTCCATGCTATCACTGGGCTGATTCACAGGAGGGACTTACTGGATTAAATAAGCATTGCTAAAATTTCAGCCACATTCCCAAAGTCACTGAGTCCCCACGTTATCTTGAACAGTGCACTCGATATTTCTCAGAAATCCTGTCTGTAGAAGTTATTTTCTTAAAGGTACATCTTATGTTCAATTATGTGTGTCTGTATGGGGGTATGTGTCTGTGAGTGCATTTTAGTCTGAGAAACAAGAACAGAGTGCTGGACTCCTCAGAACTGGAGTTGTGGGAAGTTGGGATCTGCCTAACATGGTACTGGGTACCAAATTCCAGTCCTCTACAAGTGTACCACGTGCTTTTAACCACTAAGCCATTGTTATAGCCCTATCCATGTCTATGGATGTATCATCATAGGCAAGTGTCAATAGGCAGGTAATGGAAGGTAACTGTGACTCTGAAAGAAATGTGAATTTGAGTCGTGTATAATATTACTCCACAGAGAAGTAAACTTGCTATCAAAGTGCATAAATATGAAAATAACTGACCAGGAAGTTCTGTTTGAGCATAGACTAATAAATGAGAAAAATACTTTAGAGACATCGGCTCACTGCAAAATGTCAATCGTACTCAAGGGAAATGATTACTTTTCTGGGCCCATCATAAAAGTGTTCCAAATGCTGCAGGAGTTGAGACAGAATTACATACGAATTGCAAGCATCTTCTTTGAAAATTAAGAGGTCACTTTTTATCTCTAGTTCAAAGAAACATTTATTTTCAGACTTGAAATTCTTAAAAGATTAGCATGAATTATCATAACTACAAATCAAATCACTGTCATTTTCTGCCCAAAAGATATGATAGAAAGGAAAAAAAACCTTATTAAGGAGGAAAAAGACAATAATTCTTCTTACATCAGTGACCTCGGGAGAAAAACTCTGCACTACAAACTTATTTGTTATATTACAGGATACATGATGACAGATGTATATTCATTACGTGGTAAAACTGCCTGATTCATTATTCCATTATAATCTCTCTTTTTGTCAGCGTGTGTGTGTGTGTGTGTAGGAGAAAAAAGAGACAGAAAGACAGAGAAACACATATGTACATACAGACAAACAGACACAGGCAGAGAATGTGGTATATGTATGTGGTATACAGGCCTGCACATATGGAGACCAGAAGAGGACGCCTGGTGTTCTTCTCTACCACTCTCCTCTATGCCCTTAAGATAGGGTCTCTCCATAAATATGGAGCTAGTCTGGAAGCCATCACACCCCAACATCTACCTGTCTCCACCTCATCAACACCTGGAGTTAAAGCTACATCAAACCATGCTAGGAGTTTTATACAGGTGCGGGGAATTCAAACTCACGGCCTTATGCTTGTATAACGAATGATCTCATCCGTGGAGTATAGATCTCCACTGATGTAGGGGGTAAACATGGTAGAAGACTTGACCATTAGGAATAAAGTTTCATAACAAAGGGACACAGAGAAAATCCCAAAGTCATATTCTTCTTAGTTGTTAAAAGAGAATACATTAAACACACACACACACACACACACACACACACACACTCTGCAGTGGTCGTATTTTTACCACAATGCTTCTATCTATGCATGCTTTTAGTTTAAAGAATGTCTATAGAGTTGACAGTTCAGTGACCCGATTAAATGGCTCATTGTCACATGCAGAGTAAGAAAGAATAATTATAGTAATTCACAACTAGCGAAAGAAGAGTCTTGGGTATATTTTCAGATATCCTAAATCTTATTTGGTTAAAGATATGAAAGGCATTTTAATCAATATAATTAACAACTCACTACATGCATGCTAGGCATCTTTGCATTTATTTTTATTTATGCTTATATGTGTACGTCTATGTGTCTCTGTGCACACATTAGTGTGAGACCCTATGAAGGCCAAAAGAGGATGTTAAATGCTCTAGCTATAGGCAATTGTAACTCATTCAGCAGTGCTGTTGGAAACTGAAACTGGGTCCTCTAGAATAACAGCAAGTGCTTTTAATCATGGAACCATTTTTCCAGGCCCCAGCGTGCTAAGAACATTTATTCCCCATGAAGAGATCTATCTGCTTGGAGGGTGCTATAGAGGTCTCTCTACAGAGTGACTGGAGTGTAACATATCAAAACTTTAGGGTAAAAATATCTATACTCTTGTAAAGATAGACACAGACCAAGGCAATTACAGCAACACAAACACAAGCAACAATTACATATATATCATGGATTTGTTACATTATTCTTGAAAAAATTCTTTAACATAAAGTACAAAACATTGATGTTTTCATTTTATGTGTGTATGTGTTCATGTGAGCATGTGTATGTGTGTGTCCATGTGTCTGTGTGTTTGTATGTAAAGGCCCAAGGTGGAAAGGGTGATGTGGGTGGCTTCCTCTATTACTTTTGCACATGAGGTTTGAAGACAGGGTCTCTCACTAAACCTGGGCTCATGGCTTTGACAAGACTGTCTGGCCAGTGGGTCTGAGGAAAGTTCCTGTCCCTTCTTCCCCAGAACTGGGATTACAAGTCCACACAACTACACCCAGATTGCCGTGTGGATTCTTGGGATAGAACTTAGAGCCACATACTGAAGCTCCAAACACTTTACAGACTGAGCCATCGTCTCAGTCCCTGTTCAATCCATTTTACCTTCCATTCATTTTTCTTTAACCTCATCTCTCATCCACTCTTCAGCCTATCAGTGGGGGAGAAATCATTATGGCAGTGGCTAAGTATAGGCAATTTCTTTTCCTGTCATAAGTTCCATTCAAGGACAGGCAATACTTTAGGGGAAGACCTTGAAACACTGCTCTAAGTCACATGAAGGATACCTGAAAATATTTTAAATGGAAAGCAAAATTTCCATCACTAAGGCTCAATTGTGATTCAGCTTTTAATCATTTTTTACATTTTTGTTTCCTATCAATAGAATTTTTACAGGTATTTTTCTGATCTGACAACTTCAGGAAGTTTCACAAAGATTCACCTTCATTGGTGTCACGGATAGCGATTCCTAGCACTGTGGGATGTGGAAGGATTTGTTACGTCCATACCCTCTTATTAACCATTATAATGGAATCACATACAGTGAGCATCAAGCTTGGACTTTTGGAAACACGCTTCAAAATACATGACAATTAAGGAAGTGTTCCATCTGCAGGCCTATTCTCAATTGTAGATGGTCTGTATTTCATCATTTCTGAGAAACACTTCTAATAGGTTTAGTCTTCAATGCCAAAATTACACTGCTCAACCCCTGAGCAATAAGAGGGAGGAGGCAAGAAGGAAAGATGGGCTCTCCACTTACATACCCAATGTGAACCCTTTGATCTCCACCCTCAATTTTAAAACTCTAAGACACTTTCGCATAATATATCATTATATTTAATATATATAATCAAGTACTTTATATAAAATCAACAATGAGCAAAGCCATGTGAGTATTTATGAGCAGATATTAGTGACAAAGATACAGGGTTCAATCTAAGTAAAGAAGTCTATTTGCTTTCAAAGATAATGAAGTGCTTAAAGTGATAAATACGAATTGCTGCCACTGTAGGAAAATCATCACTAAAGACTTAAAATGGAATTAAGACTCAGCATTACCCTCAGCCAAAGAACTCATAGTCAAGGTTGTACACCAGGAACCATGGAGGATGCTGCCTGAGCAGAGCTGGCTGAGACTGGCTTATACTCAGACAGCATTCATACACATCCCAGAATATCCCGACAAAGGAATGTTGCCATCCACAGTGGACTGAGCCTGCCTTCATCAATTAACAGTCAAGTCAGTCTCCAAAGATATGGTAGCAGGTCAATCTGCTCTTGGCAATACCTCAGTTGAGACTCCCTTATCAAGTAACTCCGCATTTATGTTTTGTTTTGTTTTGTTTTTGTCAAGCTGACAGTTAAAGTCAACCAAGACCACCATGATCTTCTATTATAGGTTAGGATGTACACTCCTGGCCAAGTGACTTTTCCTTATGCTGTAACAATTGGGGGTACATTTGAGGTAGCAATTCATCCTTCCTCGATTTTAAGTTGCCAAAGATCTACTGACAAGAGAACAAACTTGTAAGTTATACAGATAAACAAGGCTGGTCACCTCTTTTACATTCTGACAGGACAATTTTGTATTTTAAGAGGACAATATTAGGCAGAGTTTTGTTCCCCGCCAGCTATAAATAGTGCCATTCAGACTGTGAATATGACAAGATGATTACACACCAATGGAAATGGTAATTTTCTCTGATGCTCTAGGGTGTTTTTATTATATAGAAAATTTATCTTTTCCAATTCACTCTCAAATACTGTTTTTAAAGAGATATATACAAATGTTATCTTAGCAATAGCTACATTTATTACAGTGATAGGAACCTAGCATATTTGTATGAGAATTTTTCCTTTTTGCATTGGTTATTCTATCATTCAAAGTACAATGCTGAAAGCTGTGTAATTGGGAAGGTAATAGTTATTTCCTTTGTAAGTACTGTATTAACATAGCAGAAATTAAAATCTATTTTATGAAATACAGCAATATTAAACAAAAATACAGATCTGTATCACATAACAGTAAATAAAGCTACACCTGATGATATAGCTGTAGATAGAGAAATAAATTTAGTCCTACAGATGGTGCTAGAAGGAAAAACTCCAACCTAAGGAGGTTAGGCACACCCATGAAAAAAACAGAGAATGAATAATCTCACACCAACAAAACCAAAAGAAGGGAAGAACACACAAACAATGACGACGACAACAGGAATCAACAATCACTGGCTATAGATCTCTCGCAATATCAGTGTCCTCAATTCCCCAATAAAAAGACACAGACTAACAGAGTGGATGCAAGAAAAAAAAAGATTCTTCTGCTGCATCCAAGAAACACACCTCAATACCAAGAATAGACATTATCTCAGAGAAAAGGGGTGGAAAAAATACTCCAAGCAAATGGACCTATGAAGCAAGCTGGTGCAAAATCTTAAAAATCTAACAAGCTAGACTTCAAACTAAAACTAATCAAAAGAGATAGGTAAGGACATTACATACTCAACAAAGGAAAAATCCACCAAGGTGACCATTAAATTATTAACATCTATGCCCCAAATACAAGGGCACCCAGGTTTGTAAAAGAAATGCTACTGCAGTTTAAATCACATAGTAACTCCCATAAACTGATAGTGATAGTCTTCCATTGCCTATTCTTACTAATGGACAGATCATCCAGACAAAAACTAAGCGGACAAATACCGGTGCTAACCAATATTATAAAGCAAATGAATCTAACAGATTTTTTTATTTATTTGTTATGTATACAATATTCTGTCTGTGTGTATGCCTGCTGACCAGAAGAGGGCACC
>LOJH01028862.1:0-13977 GCA_001685095.1 Ellobius talpinus | reverse complement strand
GCCTTGAACTCACAGAGATCCTCCTGTCTCTGCCTCCCGAGTGCTGGGATTAAAAGCATTCACCACCACTGCCACCAAGTACAAGCTTATGACTTGTACTTGTGAAGCTTAACAAACTCACTGTGAGGTTTGGAGAGATGGTTCAAGCACTTACTGCTCTTCCAGAGGACCTAGGTTCGATTCCCAGCACCTACATGGTAACTCACAATCTCTATAACTCCAGTTCCAGGGAATCTGACATTTCTTCTGGTCTAGCATGTACAGACACATATGCAGATAAAACACCTATCTGTCTGTCTGTCTGTCTGTCTGTCTATCTAATTAAAACAAAACAAAACTCAGTGTGTAGCCTTTAGTCACATTTGTTCAAGCATTACAGTTTTGCTTCTTTATTTTGATAGCTTCAGAAGCTTAGCTCCTAGCAGTTCGTGTGGACGCTTAATGCCTGGATAATCAATGTTACTAGCACCATTGTTGACAGCTCATTCTTTTGCTGATCTGTAACACCACTTCTGTCACATCCCATGGATAGTGAAAATAAAAACCTGTCTGTGAGCGCTTCCCTTTCTGTCCCAGTGACCTAACTGTTGACAACATTGTCTTAATCATAGACGGCCATCTGCCTTCCCCTCTTGACTTTCAAAACACCTTTGCCACCTTTTCTCTTCATGATACATTCTAGAATCACTTTATGTTTCCTTTCTGGTGTGTGATTTTTAAACAAAATATCACTCAGTTTCCTGAATGGGCTCCAAAAGAGATTATAATAGGTAATTTTAACAAGGCTTTAGGAATATCAAGATTCACATGATAATTCTTGAAAGGTGAGTTTAAAGGTTTTGTTTCACTGTCTCTTTCTTTGCTGCTGTAAATTATTTTCTTGTAGGAGAAAAAATATTTGAGATGAAATATCTAGTTATTCCGTCCAAGGAAGTCATTGAGATCTGTAATTTAAGGCTCTTGGGGTTGGTAAAAGAGTTCTAATCTTCTATTCGTGGCAATCATTGCCACAGGACTTAACATTCTTTATTATCGTTAGTTCTTACTTCCACCTAATTAGTTTCTTCAACACTATTTCACATCGTTTTCTTTCTAGATGGTATTAATAGCTGTGTCTGGGGAGAAAGTTACAAATTTAAATAAAAATTTAATTTGATGTGTACTAGAACTCTCACTTAGATTTTTATAAAGTCCTTTATATGTATTTAAAGAATGCTTTCATTAGTATTTGTGAATGTTTTCCTATGCTGGGAGAAACATGCTCTACCAGGATTAAGAGAATAATAGAGATGACTAAGTTTGCTCAAAGATCAATCCTGGGTGTGGACTGTATCCAGCTCTATTCAAAGTGACAATTGATTGGCTCTTGTTTCTGGATACCTAAAAGGTGAATAAAGTTTGTAAACAACTTAGAATTAGATTTGTTGTGAAGACCCTGGTCCACAGAGGGGGGTGAGAAGAGATGAACCTTAACCTTATAAAATACTGGTGATCCATCTAAAACGAGATAAAGTCTTACCTATTGCCTTACTTTGAATTAGGATAGACTTCTGAAACTGACTCAAGTCCTTAAAAAAAAAGAATTATTTGAAATTTTTATGTGTGGGTATGTGCACGTGAGTGCAAGTGCCTGTAGAAGTCAGAAGAGGGCGCCAGATCATCTGGAGCTGGAGTTACAAGCAATTGTGAGGGGCCGGGAAATACAAACTTGGGTGCTGGGAAACACAAACATTCTCTGAAAGAGCAGGAAGCTCTTAAAGCACTGAGTAATCTCTCCAGCACCCAAATTAAGACCCCCTCTTGAAACTCTTTGGGAGACTCACAGACTAGACTCTAAGACAGGTATCCCACAATTTAAAAGAGAAAATAAAGCCAGGATTAAGCAGTATGTACTGGAATCAGGCCAGATGTCAGCCACTGCATCAGCCTACTTTCTCTAGGTCTGTGTTCCACCCTCTCCACCCCAAGCACAAAGTGCTGCTAAAAACCCAGATGGGCCATAAGCCTTAGCAGCTGGCTGTGGTGTTACAAACAATTCACACTGCACTAAAACTTGCAAGAATAAAACACTGGATTTATGGCTCTGGAATAAAAGAGAGCTCTGCCTGAAGAAAGTGATTCATTCTTCTCCATCAACAGAGAACCTTAGTTTACTAAAACCACAAAAGTAATTACGAGGGTGTTAACCCTTTGCAGGGTGCCTTTGTTTCTCTCAATGATGCCTGGCTGGGTGAGGATGCTCTAATTAACTAGGTCACTGAGGATTGCCATCTTAAGCCTCACTCTGTAGAGCCTTTACCATGCGGATCTGCTAAATGACTCCTGTCCACATCACACCCTTAAAGCCAGGGAGTGATTACTGTACCATCACCCAATGTCCCATCTGCGCTTTCTCAGATATTATCTGGTATCAGAGCTGTCCTTAAAGGGATTTTAGGATTAGGATCAATAGCCATGATAGTGGTAATAGGAACCTGTCTGGTACTTAAAGGTATTATAAACCATACATATAAAAATGACATAAGCAGGCCCCTAAACTGACAATCAGGCATGACTGTGTCACTATTCCACCTCTTTGTTTCTTACCCTGTCAAAATCTTTCAGTTTTACCCCATGTTCCTTGAATCATACCTACTTAGAAGGACTAGAAAAGGAGAATGTATGTCTTTTTTCCATGGACATAGAATGAAGAATTGACAGTGGGAATGTACAGAACAGAACTTAATGCTACTGGTAGATTGCATATCAGATATCCTGCCTATCACATATTTACATTACAATTCATAACTGGCAAAATTACAGTTATGAAATAGCAAAAAGTAATTATATGTTGGGGGGTCGCCACGACATGAGGAACTGCTGTGAGAGCTCCTTCTACTCCTTCAGCCATTAGCCTTTAAGACACCAGCCCACTTGGGCATGTTCTCTTATACTGTAAATGCAGCCGTAAAGCCTGTGCTTGCTCTCTTGCTTCTGGCTCTCACTTCCGGCTGCTAGACTCTGTTCCTGTTCCCCGTTCATGCAGAGGACTGTGATCTAGGACAGGGATCTGTGAGTCTCCCCTAAATAAATACCCCTTTATTATACGTAATTCTGAACTAGTGTGGGATTATTCTGTATCTTCGGCCATCAAAGAACTGTATGTATGAAAGGGTCACAGCATTGGGAAGGTTGAGAACCACTGGCTGACAGGCTAATAAGAAACAAGAAAGCCACCTAATGTACATTGCCAGAAGGCAAATGGCATAGCTTCCTATTGATAGGCAAAGCACACAGAGTGAAGGGAAAAAGGATCTTTTGCATTCTCCTAACTTAGAAGTGCTGTGACAGTTAGTTTATAGTGTCAACTTGCTAACCTAGAATCACCTGGTGTGGTAGTCAATGAAAATGTCCCCCACGGTCTCAGGCATCTGAACACTTGGTTCCCAATTCGTGGCACTCTTTAGAGATGATTTAGGCAGTCTAGCCTTGCTGGAGGAAGTATGTCACAGGAGGTGGGCTTTGAGATGCAAAGCCTCAAGCCACCTCCAGTTCACTCTCTCGGCTTTGTTTTTGGTTCAAGATGTGAGGCCTTAGCTTCTGTCCTGACACCATGCCTGCCATGTTCTGCTAGAATGTCTCCACCATTATAGACCCTAGCCATCTAGCACTTTAAGCAAAATAAACTTCCTTCTCTAAGTTGCCTTGGTCATGGTATTTTATCACATCAGTGGGAAATTAACTGATTTGCTTGGGAAGACAGCTTCAATTGAGGGATTGTTCCTATTTGGCTGTCTTGATTGCTAATTGATGTAGTACTACTTAGGGGATTGTCTTGATTGTTAATGGATGTAGGAACGACCCAGGGCATCTGGGATGCACCATTCCCTGGGCAGGGAGTCCTGAACTACACAGGATAGGAGCAGGCCGGATGAGAGAAACAACGGGCTGTAATCTGTGACTATAAATCAAATAAGTCCTTTCTCCCCTAGGTTACTTTTTTGCCAGTGTGTTCATCTGCAACAGAAACTAGAACACCCACCATCTTCAGCTGATAAAATCTAGGACTTACAAGGCTAGTATGTTTTAGCAGGTGGCAGCAAAGCCTGGGGTAGGTCCTGACCTTCAAAGAAAAAGATGAAAGGAGGCTCTGCTCTACACACTGGGGGTTTTGCTTCTTTTGTTTTTTAAGTGTGAAAAGAGAACAAAGAAGTCCAGCCTGCAAACCTTGTATCTTCCTGGAAAAGGAAGAATTGAGATGAGAGTCTACCAGGTCCCTCCTGTTTTACTCTCATCTCTCAGTGGCGGCAGAACCTCTAGGCTCCTCCTGCGCTTCGGGGTCCAGTCTGAGCTGACCTGGTTTCTGCTCTAACAGAGGAAGAGTGATCCTGTGGAACCCATCCCATCGATGGGAATGCTACTTTGGAGGAAATGGATGAAGGCCTGAAGCCCCAGGGATCCCCACACTTTTCAGAAGTTTCTCCAAGATTTTGCCATCAAAGCCCCAGAGAAAGAAATGCCCAGTGTGATGGAGATAATGCTGACCGTCAGTGAAATAAAGCTGGCACTGGCTCCTTGTGCAGATGGCAGCACAGTGGATGGGCGAAACACTCCACTTTAAATAGCCATGCATAGGAGCATTTGAGACATAGGCAACAACATCTAAGGGTCCATCTAAGAAGCTAAGTGTGGAAGAGAGACTGAGGCAGGAGAATCTCAAACTGAAGGTCAGCCTGGACTTACATACTGAGTTCAAGAGGCTGTTTAAAAATAAGAAAGCCTATCTCAAGAAAGCAAGAAAGAGGCTGAGTGTATCCTAAGAAGCAGATGTGTGGGGTTACAGTGAATAAAGGAAGCCAACAGCCAAGCTTTTCCAACTCAAGTTGGTGCTTTCCCCCACCTTAGTCCCTCTCTTATTCAACGGGGTTGGCTACTCTGAACGAACCCAAGGGGCCGGTTTTGATCGTGAACACTCAGATCCATGATCCTGCCATCTCCATCTTCTGCCACTGCCTTCCTTTGAATCCAGCTCCAAACTCAGCAGCCAGAACAGGGCTTCCTCAAGCAAATATTTATGGGTTACTAAGCAAGCAAAGGGCTGAAGCAACTCAAAGAATAACTTAGTCACACAGGAATCTTTTTCTATTTTCTCCCTAGCGCCGGCTATGCTAGCTTTCCTTCACAGTATCTGCTCACAGAACAGTGTCTCTTTGATCAGCGCTGACAGCAAATTCCTCCTCATATTGTGTAGAGTTCCACTCCCCTTAAAGTTCTGTCCTCAGAGGCACATTCATCTCCTGGGACTTCTGCGAACACTCAGGAAGTTCTTTCCACTGCGACTTTCTACTCTGAAAATTTCCAGTCAGGGCTTGGAGACAGCTCAGTGGGAAAATTGCTTGCTATGCAAGCATTAGGACCTATGTTCAAACCCCAGCATCCAAAACCAGGTGTGTCAGTATGCCCGGGCCTGGGGTGCAGAGCCAAGTGAATCCCTGGGGCTTGCTGGTCAGTCAGCCTAGGCTAAGGGGTGAGCGGCAGGTGCCCTACAAGATGGTCATAAAAAGAAATGGTGGACAACACCAAGGAACAATGCCCAAGGCTGACCTCTGTCTGGATGCTCACACATGCACTGTATTTGCCTAAAAACACGCATGACAAATGTTCATGTCTATAAACAGACTGAAGAAATAATAAAATTCTCAGGCATATGCCTTTCTTCTATGCAGAAATCACTAATATTCTCCTCTGATACATCTGCTTCTTCATCTGCCCTTGTTTTGCTCCCATGAATTATTCGAGAATAGACTGTAAACATAAAACATGTCACCCCTGATACTCTGGCGGCTGTCTACCGAGAATGACTTTCTTATTTCTATCTAAACAAGCAATGTTTACAAATAAAACCCCCAATGAAACTTCCCTAGTTGCCTTTCCTCCAATTTCTTTCTTTAAATTTGAGTTTTAAATTTGTGTCTTTTGTCTTTTTGTGTGTTGTGTGTGTGGTGGGGAGGGTTTTCTATCTCAGTTTTTAAAAATCAAATGTATATACCATATTTACTTGCTAATGTCTCTTTTAATCGTATGCACGTATATATATATGTATGTATGTATTAGGCTGGTTTGGAACTCAGAATCCTCCTGTCTCTGCTTCCTGAGAACTGAGATTACAGGTATGTGTCTGGCTATTTTAGCTTTTTTTTTTAAACGTAAAACTTCGACCCAGCCTCTGTGCTTTTGAGACACTATACTCCAGAGCCCAGAGCCCTCTCCACTGTCTTAAGCACAGTGTGTACAGCTGACTGCACCATCTCGAGACACTGCCAGGCTCTTGCTGGTGATGACAGAAAAGGTGACCACTTGAAGGTGGTAACTTCCCCTTGTGCAGCTGAAATCTCTGCTATAGGGTGATCTTTTAAGGTTACACGAACATCAGTTCCTCAGCAACTTTGCAGAAGGGTTAACCTGTCACCGAGGTTCCTTGCCTCAGTCAACAGCAGCACGGAAAACTGCAGAGTGATGGTTTCGCAACGCTATCATTCATTTTATGTGGATTTAAAAAAATTCCAGTATATTTTAATCCAGTCAGGCTGGTACACACTTTTAATCCCAGCACTCAGGAGGCAGAGGCAGGAGTATCCCTGTGAATTTAGACCAGCCAGGATTACATAGTGAGACCCTGTTGCAAATATATTCATACAGATAGATATGTAAAATATATACAAATATATAATTAAAATCTATTATCTTATTTTTTAAATACTCAAATCATCCCGAATTTGTTTGGCTATCCTCCTAAACCTACCTTGTGTGTGTGTGTGCACGCACGTGTGCACACGCATGCTCGTGTGCACACACATGCACCAGAAATCAACACCAGGTGTCTTTACTGATTGTTCTCATCTTATGTTCTGAGACAGGGTCTCTTACTGACCCTGGAGCTCACTGAATGGATAAGCTGGCTGGTCAGCAAGCCTAGGGGCCCTCCTGCCTTCACTTTCCCAGTGATTACAGGCCCGTGTGGCCATGCCTGGATTTTGTTTGTTTGTTTTTAAGACAGGTGCTGGAAATCCAACTCAGGTCCATGTGTTTGTGTAGCAAGCACTTCACTGATCAAGCCATCTCCCCAAGGCCCCTAGTATATGTATTTGTCCATGACTCCTTCAGCTGGGCTTTTCATTTCTACTGGGAATCAAGACTCACTTTGTACGCTTCCGTTCCCAGACCTGAAATCAGTGATGCCTCCAACCTTCAGGACTAATCTCATGTAGGGGACAGTAACTATGAAAAACAATTCTGGTCTCTTTTTATATGTCAGTCTCCAGGTTTTTGAAGTCAGATACCACTTCTTTCCCAAACACCTACATTGGTTACACTGCCCCAGTCTTCCCATGATTTAGCTGTGTTTCCCCTCTACCTGTCTCAAGTCAGCTGCTGTGTCTGGGACCAGAGAGTCCCAGCTTGGCTATGCACCAGAAATGCCAGAGGCCTTAATTAATACATAGTCTTCAAGGACCCACTCCAGACTGCCTGAGTAAGCTCTCTGGGATCAGGTGTGAGATTCTACTTCGTGTTTTAAGCTCCCCCTCTGATATCAATATATCCACTCTTTTTATAGGTCTGTGAACCCATGGCACTAAGCCTCTTCTCCTTCCATATAATTCAACAGTATAAATTTTTGGGGAGTGTGGAAGCAAGCACAAAGGTTTCCACTCATGGTAAATCTACAAAGAGCTAAATTTTCACATTTTTTAAAATAAGCTGCTCCTCCTATCATTAACATTCTACCTCCTCCTGTCTTTATACGTCACTTATGTTTCAGAGTAAGGATCTGTATTAAAATTTATACTGCTCAATTCATCTCAACCTTCAGTGTGCCAATTCTTGGTCTATACTATTCTATTTTTAAAATTTTCTCTTTCAGCTTTGTGGCCTCATGGGCCAATGAGATGACTCTGCAAGCAAAGGCGCTTGCGGCCAAGCCTGATAAACTGAGTCACCAGGAGCCCACAGGAGAAGGAAAGAACTGACTCCCAAAGGTTTTCTTTTGACCCCACAAGGACTGTGCCATGCAATAACCCAACTTGACGAATCATCCATAGATAAAGTATGCTCTCAAAGTTCTCTTACATTGTTTTTCTTCTTCTTCTTTTTAACTTTGTATTTGAAAAAGAATAAAAAAATAAAATCAGTCTTACAGGAAAATCAAGATGGCCCAGCAGGTAAAGCGCTTGCCACTATGCCTGACAGCGTAAGTGTGACCCAAAGAAGAACACGGTAGGAGAGAACAAATGCCTGCAGAGTTGCACTCTGATCGCCATACCCAGGCCATGCATGCCCACATGATGCACACACACACACACACGTACACCCACCACAATCACATACACAATCACATGTGCACCCACCATATACACACCAGCCACATGCACACATACACACACATGCATACACAAGCATACCCACCACACACACACAAACACAGGTGCACCCACCATATACACACCAACCAGCCACATGCACACACATGTGCCCGTGAGCGCACACACACATACACATAGGCACACCCACCACATATATACACATGTACACCCACCACAGGTATATACACGTATTTATACATACATGCATGCCCACATACACATACCTACCATATACACACTAGTCACATGCACACACAAACATGCACACACAAAGGCACACCCACCACATATACACACATGCACATCCACCACAGGTATATACACATGTATTTATATACACATTCATGCCCACACAAACATACCTACCATATACATACCAGTCACATGCACACACATATGTATACACACAGGCACACCCACCACATACACACACATACACAAACACACCCACATATATTATATATACACTCATTATATATACATGTACACCCATATACACACCCACTCAACACATATGTAGTACATTCACACAAATGTATATGCACAAATATATAATATAGTAATTTTTATGTCTGTCGAGACTCAGAACCAGCCATATATAAAGAGTGAATTATTATAATGTATTCATTATACCTGAAGAAAGGTCAATATTACAGACACTTGGCTATGTTCTCCTTTCAGATAATTTTATATTTTGATTCACTGAACTCAGTACAAGTTAGGATTTGACCCCTTTGGAAAAGCATTAGGGTATAGTTTACCAGTAAACCCAATAAATGTATTATCACTAATTTATCAATTTCCACAAATTAAAATGTAAAGAGGAGTGAAGTATAGAATAATGAGAAAGTAATAGTAGAAAAATTATAGTTTTCTTGAAATTGATTTAAAATATCTAGAATAACCTGCCAGTCTTACTTAAGAAGAAAGAGAAAAAGTCAGATTCTATCTTTTCAAGTTTGAGAAGATTTTTAGAAATATTTGGTGCTGGTGAAGGTTGGTTTTTGTTTGTTTGTTTTTTAATGCTTTGTAATTATAAAAAAGTTTCAGGCATGGTGGTGCACAGCTTTAACCCCAGCACTAGTGGGGCAGAAGCAGACAGATCCCTGTGAGTTCAAGGCCAGCCTGGTCTATATATCACGTCCTAGGAGAGCCAGGGCTACATAGAAAAACCCTGAGTCAAACAAAAACAAACCCAAAATTTTCTGGGGCAAAATGGCTCAGCAGGTAAAGGTACTTGCCATAGAATCCTGACAACCTGACTTTGACCCCTGTGACCCCCATAAAGATGGAAGGAGAGAATGACTTTCCAAAGTTGTCCTCTAACCCATGCATGCTTCAGCATGTACCCTGACTCCTAGGCATACATCATTGACATATACACACAACGATGGCATTTAAAAAGTATTTTCTGAGTTCCTATGTTGAGTTTGTGTTGATGTTTTAACTAGGAAAACAGCAATGTGCATTTTAAAACATTGGTTAGAAGGAGGAGAGGGTACTGAGTTATAAAAGGAAGAGAATGAGAATGTTTTATGAAGCTGTATCTGTCCCCGAAAGGAATCCTCAGTGTAAAACACTGTCCACGACTCGGTGACTTCACAGGGTTTTGCTCAGAAAACGAAGGACATTTTTCTTGTGAAGTTTCTCTGACTGCCATAACTGAGTTCAATATAACAGTCACCCTAAAAAGGACAGCTTCATTGCTTCCAAATAGTTTTTCAAAGAAGGAACTTTAAACAGAGTTATTAAACACTATAAACTCATACCTTGAAGAACGATGTTCTGGCTTATGTCGCTCGTTACGATCTGTAAAGAAAGGAGACAGTCACAAGTCAGCACAGGCGTTACAGTCACAGGGAAGGAGCTGAATATTCCAATGGCCACACCACTGGGTCTCACAAAGCACTGGTCAGGGCAGTTGTGTTTTTTCCAGGGCTCTTCATTGGAGTGGAGAGAATCTGCCTGACACAGACGTCAAAAGCACGCAACATAGGACACATAAAACCTTTCGGTGGTTTGTTAAAATTATCTATTTGGAAAATGTTACCATCACCACGTTTCAGTTTTAAGGCTCAGAAGATTTTTGCTGTGTTAAAGACTTTGCTGAAACGAAAAAGACTTAGCTGGAGAAAGTAAGGAAACAGAAAAGCCACAGATTACTCAGCTCCAAAAAATCATTCCATGAATCATGGTTGGCAGGAGCTCCTAACAGAATGGGAGGGGGCAAAATGAGCAGCTGGCAACATCTGCAAATACACAAATACAACCTTAACCCTCTCCTATCCAGAACGTTCAAGAACGCTTTGTGGATAATTAGCTATGATGTGGTACACATAAAACATTCCAGTTGTCACAACAGAGAAGGAAGGAGCTTTCGGGAAGAGAGAGCAGAGATGCTGTTAGTGACAGGGTAACGCCCTAAGATGTCAGCTGTGCTCCGGGTGAGAAAGGCAGCTGTGTGAGAGTTCAGGGGCCTAACTTGCTCAAAAGTGATTTTCTAGACTGTTACAAAATACTATGAATCAACCCGAAAAACATCCTATGAACGAGGGCCACAAAACACCCAAGTTGCTCATTTGAGTCCAAGTAACAACTCTTCTCTGGTAAATGCTTCAGAATAAGAGAGGAAACTGAAGAAAGCCTCAGTGTTATACACAATTCAACACTGAAAGAAATAAGCAAACCACAACATAGTCACACCCAACCGTACAAGGAACCCAAAGGGAATACTACCAAAGCACACTTTTCTGTAATATCTTCTGAATCAATGCTAACAAGGTACAAGTAATTTAAACATAAAGCAAAGATTAGACAATAACCCCTCTACCCAATTTCAGGATTTCATTGAATGATCAGACTGTGCCCTAAGAAGAAAGAGGTGGAAAGGAATAAGACACACTAAGGTGCATGAATGTTCCATCTTTCTGCACTGGGTTTATAATAAAAAAAGAAATGTTCTATTTGTTTATTCGTGTGTGTGTATGTATATATGTATGTGTGTGTATGTATGCATGTGTGTTGCATGTGTATGTATGTATGTATGTATGTGTGTGCATGCGTGTGTGTGTGTGCGCGTGCAACAGCCATCAGTTCTCTCCTTCCACTGTTTCGGGGACCAGACTCGGTCAGCAGTCTTGCACAACCAAAACTCTCACTGGCTGCAGCACTTTTACCCACTGCGCAACCTCACCCACCCAAGAAATGCCTTTTCAAGCCCAAGAATTAGTACACACTAAGACACCGTCTTCTGAACGAGTAGGAAGTAGATTCATGGTAAGACATGTATGTTTAGATGCTCTGCCCTTTAGGTATACAATGCTCATGTTTCTGGTTCTAATTTCTACACACTGAATGTGACTTTGCCTTTAAAGGCGGTCTTAATGTCCTCATTCTACTCCTCCCTTAAACAAAAACAACAGCAGACTTCCCACTTGTTGAGTATTAAAGTCATAGTAATGCTTGGTATACTTTAGCTTGTTTGTTTTGGTTAACAAAAGGAAAGCCAGAAACTTTACAGAAGCAGTTATCCTCTTAAAGCAGCAGCTCTTACCTGTGGCTAGCAGGAGATAAAACTCTGCCTGGGATGTTGCTGCTGCAGTGGTGATCCTGGTTTCAGGCAGTTTATCTAGGCGTCTGCTAGCATGATCCCTCACTAATCTTCCCCGTGGCACAACACACAAGAGGAGGGAGAAACAGAGTAAGTAAACAAGCCTCAGCAGCCAAGGGTTTCCCTGCAGGGCCCATTCTGATTGGCAGATGTGCTATGACCAGTCTGCACATCTGGAATGCGGCCACTCAGGAAGCGGATGGCTCGCATCTCTCCTCCGTTCTTGGTTCAAACAGGAAATCCTATGGTCATTTCGGTACTTTCTGCTCTAAGAAAGTACAAATGCCTTCCTTCCCACAGTATTACATTGGTAATTGAAATCCAAGAAAATGACCTGATTAACTGTTGGAGGACATTGAAACATTCCCCACAAGTTCACTTAGTGTTACGGATCAGATTCCTATGTCAATACATATGCAGTGTTTATAATGTGTTACTCCTAGGAACCGACCCGGTGAGGATTTAGAGATAAAAGTAAATTATCCACTGCTTACAATATCCCCAGACCCTCAACTTTCAACAATAGGAAAAAAAGTGAAACACACATCCTCACCTTGTTCTTTTTTCCCCAAAGGATACAGATAAACTCACTTCACATTTGGTGATCATGCCATCTTTTAGCTAGAATGCATATAAATATGTGGAATGTATGTGTTGTCTGTGTCTGATGTTTATCCTTTTCAAATACCCTTACAGTTTATGGAGTTCTATTTTAAGCAAAGCAATTTTCACAACAGGGAAGAATATTATGCAACTGTCAAGAAATATATTGTGATTATTTTGGTTCAAAAGCCAAGACTGAAGAAAACAAACCACTGAGAGAAGAGTCAGGCTCTACTTTCTTGCCAGCAGTGAAAAAACCAACCAGTGGGATAAAACCTTAAGAAGAACATGAACAGACTGACGGCAAACATGGAAATTTTATTTCGGACACGCACAGTGCTTAAAGTGTATGAATTTCATTTATTTCAAATCAAATACTTCTTAATATGTTCTCCATTCCTTTAAAACCCCCTCTAAACTTTAAATAATTGGAAAAGAATGTATGTGTAGAAAGAAGGTTTCTGGACTTATGCATATTTAGCAATGATATGAATAACTATCGGCTCAAAGACTTCCCAGTGAAGAGTCAATAAAAATAAAAAGCTCCAAGTATTTATCTATCAAATATTGCATATCATAGAATGCACCTCAGAATTAAACCCCAGAGTCCACCAAGAAAACTGTGATGGTTAGGTCATGCAAAGTCCAAAAGCGTGCCCTCCATGTAAGGATTTTGTAGCTATACTGCACAACGACATAAAGCCTGCTGGTTTTGCAGCTACCCTGTATAACTAGCACACACACATAAATGCCTGTACACGCATGCACGCACGCACACACACACATTATATTCCCTGTCCTACTCATCTACTTATTAACCTCTTGGTTATTAAAGCTATTTGAAATGGCAGAATATCCCACAAACAGAACAAAGGAAATAAAGCAGAGCTGATAGTCTTCTGACGTATCTGTAATGTGTGAAGATGGAGGGTATATGACGGGGAACCCATGGTACACAGGAGAAATGAACAGGGCAGTAGAAAGCCGTCTTAGGTCTGGGACTCTCTGAGAACTCCAGGTTATATACATTTTTCTCTTTCAAGACAACTTCTGGTTTTAAGACACGGAGTACATAGATTTTAGTTACTTTCTACTGCTATGATAAGACACTATGCTAAGGCAACTCAGAAAAGACTTTATCTGGGCTGTAAGAGTTTCAGAGGGAAGTCCATGATCATCACGGTGAAAGGCATGAGTGAGCAGACAGGCATAGTACTGGGGCAGTGGCTGAGAGCTTACATCCTGACCCACAAATAGGAGGCAAAGACAGCTAACTGGGAGTGGTGTGGGCTTTTGAGTCACATCGACTGGGGGTGGTGCAGGAGAATTATCTGTATTCTATCAATCATGTATTTTAATAAAACG
>LOJH01028861.1:7255-17610 GCA_001685095.1 Ellobius talpinus | reverse complement strand
GGAAGAGCAGGCAATGCTCTTAACCTCTGAGCCATCTCTCCAGCCCCCTGAAGGCTGTTTTATAATCCAATGATGTAATGTTGAGATGTACCACTCTAGACTTTCAAAGGGCACATCTGCAACCCCTGGAGACAGATTGAATGGGGCAGGTCAGGGAGAAGAAAGAAGCAAGGATAACTCTGCTTTCTGCCACAGACAGCCTTGCCCAAGGACCATTCGCTAATGCCAGGACCAAAGTGTAAAAGGAGGCAGGAAGGGGCACAGTGAAGTCACCTGACAAGGAAATGCTTCCCCTTTCCTCTGAGAGCCAGCTGCTTTGTGCCATGGTCCCTGGAGATTCTTTAGAGTCTAAACTTGTCTAAAGTTCAGACAGGTTGAAGGGAATCCTTGAATCCACCCTAGTATTGCTTGAACTCTGGTGAAGATGCCATGAATGATCTTCTATCATTAAAAATGATATTAGAGAGAAGTATTGATCATACAAGGAAAGAGCAGTGTGCTGCTAACCGCCCTCATTCTGTGGCACCTGTCTCCAGAACGCTGTCCACTTTGGACATGATGACACCAGCCCCTGGGAGGATGAAGAAAGGTGCTCCCGTCTCAGCGGCTTCACATCCCTCCTCTGCCATGCACAGGCCCTCATTTACATCCAGGATGAGTACATGTCTGGTCCGTGTGGTGTTTTATAAGCTTAATGGACATGTGTATGTGGGAAAGACAGAGACACTGGGGAAGATGACAGCAGATATCTGCTGGAGACACCACCCAATTAACTTAATGCCTGTGACATCACCCCACTTTAGGGGAAGGCTTCCTTCTGAATGAGTAGTCCTTGTTTTACTCGCTATTTAAGCTCTTGTTAAGCAGCGAGACTCTATGAGAGAATTCCTGTAGGCACTTCTCAGTAGCACCGTTGACACTGGTGGGCGACTCCACGTTGGGCACCTCAACTTAGATGCCACCATTCTGACCATCACAGGTTCCTGCTAGCATAGTTCCATGTCCACTGGGGAACAAAACCGCCCAGGCTGGGAGCCACTGTACTAGAGCAGTGGCTCCCAAACTGTGGCATCCAGACTAGGAACGCCAGCATTTCTAGGATGCTTATTAGTGCCTGAAGCTCTAGGGTCCCTGTGGGACCTACTGAGGGGGAAATTCTAGAAGGGAGTCTTGGCAGTTTGGTCTAATGAGTCCTTCATCGGGTTCCAAGCAGTCTAGCTAGTGAACGCTAGAGCAGATGCACAGTGCCTAAAGTTTTGTGAGAAGCAGTTACGGAAACAAAGATTTTGAGTAAAGGTTTGTTTCCCTTTTCTTTTGCCTTTAGAAAAGGAAAGAAACCATTTGTCTCATTCATTTATTCTGTGAACTGAGGATGAAACCCAAGGCCTAGTGTTTGTTGGAGCAAGTGTTCTACAACTGTACCTCAATCCTTGTTTTGTTGTAAGGGTTTTTTTTGGAGTGTTCAGGTACATATGTGGGGGTCCATGTCTTGTAGGGGGTCCATGTCTATGTAAGGGGTGCACATGTGTGTATGTGGGGGGTACATGTCTATGTAAGGAGTACATGTATGTATGTGGGGGTCCATGTCTATGTAAGGCATATATTTGTATGTACCCATGAATGTGGAAGCTGGTGGACAAACTCAACTTCGTTCCTCAGGCACCATCTCCTTTTTCTCTCCTTGGAGGACTGGTACTCAGGAAACAGGCTAATCTGTCCAGTGAGCAAGCCTCTCTGCCTCCCCAGAACTAAACTTTAAAGCTCTTGCCACCATGCCTGGGGGTCGAACTCAGGTCCTCATCCTTCCAAGGCTTGTGCTTTCCTAACTGAGCTACCCCCAGTCTGCCCTGTTTTTCATGGAACTGAGTCTCGTTATGTAACTCACGCTGCCTTGGAACTTGCTGTGTAGCTCTCGACCCTTCTGCTTCTGTCTCTCAGCTGCCAGGATTATGGGCATGTGGCCATGTCATCTTATTTTTGAAGCTCAAAGGTTATTAATATGTTTCTGTTATAGAAAACTTTAGGAATGCACCACTGATTTTTAAATTCCATGAAAAATTTGCTGTGTTGAAGAAAATATTTTTTACCTTCATTTGCAAAGATAAACAGTCACGGCATAGTTGGGAATCAGGTTTTAAATAAATACGTGGGGAAGGATTTTGAGTAGCATAAAAATGTTGGCTGACCTCTGATGTGCTGTGCACTCTTTGCTGAGGTTAGCGGCCCCCACTCCACATTCCCTTCCCCAACCTTGCATTTCCCTGATTTCTTCCTTAGCTTTTCTCCCCACCTCCTCTTCCTTCAGTTGTCTACCCAATCTACCCAAAGTGTTGACTACAGAAACAGAGTTTTCAGGAATGTTTAAGCAGTGGTTTCATAATAAATCCTAAAAATTATAAAAAGTCAGATCAAAATTCTGTTCTTCACATCTGTTTTCAAATTCTGTGCACTGCTAAGAAATCCAGTAATATCAAGATCTTCCATAGAATATAGACTTCTGAAAGGTTAAACAGATTCCAAAAGTAATTTTTGTCAGAAAAAGGGTGAATATTACACTTAAATATTTTTATTTGAAAGAAGAGTAACCCAAAATAAAGAAGAAAAATTAGTATGATTTCATTTATAATTGTGTTCATTGTCAAACATTTATATTTAAAAACTGTACTGTCAGCTACACACCAATAAATAAGACTACCTTCATGAATCCTGTTTTAAGGAGGCAGAAAGCAAGTTAAGCATTTCAAACCTGAAGTCACACTGTCTTCGTGGCTAGGAGACAGATTTAGTGATTCCCCAAACAACTTTTGCAATCATTTTTTCAGTGAAAAAACATTTTTTTAAAGAAAGAGGCTGTGTTTCATTCCACCACACTTCTTGTCATGGTTTGTAATTCGTTGTTGTTGTTGTTGTTGTTGTTGTTGTTTGGAGACAGGTTCCCTAAGTCTGATGCTAAACTACTGATCATTTTGCTTCTACTTCATGAGTGCGGGGGTGACAGGCCTGTGCCACACTGCTCTTCGTGTATACAGTACTGGAGAGTCCAACCAAGGCTTCTTCCATGCTATGCCAGCATCCAGTAGGCCACACTCCAGCCTTCTGTCGTGCTTCTTAACAGTGGTTTTTGTTGCGTGAATGAGCACACGAGCTGTCCTTATGAGTTTGAAAAGGTTAAAAACACAGAGGGGGTAAAGTAGAAGTGAGGGAAGAGAGGGTTTGTGATAGAGATGGCAGGCAGTGTAGCCAGGTCCCTCTGGTGATGTCAGAACTAGCCAGAGAAACGAAGCAACAGGATGGAGCTGGGAGGAGCCTCCCACATGAAGGAAGAAAGCAAAAACAGAGGTCTGTTTGGGCTTTTCTACCTAAGTAGCAAAAAGGAAGGAGGGATAAAAAGAGAGAAAAGAAAAGGGGGGACAGTTTCCTTTATCCTTAGGAAGGAAGATTCCAGAACTCCGGGTTGACAGAGGCATAAAAACAAAAGAAAGGCATGAATCTTTATGTAGATCAAAGACATGGGCAATCTCTACAAATAACTACATAGAAAAACAGCATATGTTCAGTTAAAATGCATCAAATATGAGTTGAGTTGTTAGGACACATAAAGCAGTGGGCAGGACATGAACAAAACTTAAACTGTGCTTGCGTCAAAGTGACATAGATACAGAAGGCGACCGTTAGAATTTTAAGTGGTACGGTCCCTCATCTCCTTTGTACCAGGCCTGTTCACGGGGCTTCACATTTCTTTCTCAGCAAGAGCTCCAGTCACCCCAGAACACTTTTGTCGGCTTGGCTACCTGGTTAGATCTGGATTGCAGCAGAGGGGGTGACTTCACATCTCAGAGTTTTGAGCCAAACTTTGCTGAGACTTCAGACCCCAGTGACACCCAACTCCTTCAGCTGAGACTGTCCAGTTCTATCATAGAATTCCACATTTCAAAGCCACACTGTGGTGGGTGTTGTGTCTGTGTTGCTAACAAACTTTTACATTGATTGAGTGAGTGATTGATTGATTGATTGTCTGTGGGGGTGTGCACACACATATGTGCCCGCACATACTTGGCAGCATCAAGCTGAGTCATCTCATTGGCCTGTCGTTATTGTTTTAATGGCCTTTACCTCCCAACAGCTTCCTAGAATACTTTGTGTAATTCTGCCTAGTATCTTGCACAACCGTGGCTGCACCGTCACGACCCTGCCTCTAGGTGTTCACAGTTCATGGGGTGAACAGGCACTTCCGGACCACAGGGCTATCTCAGTACTTGTCAGCATACGCTTGGAGCTATGAATGTGCGGGCCATGAGGCTGCATTTTACATTTAGGACAAAGCAACAATCAGCAGACCTGTTCAGGACTCAATGAGCATCTCATACTCTTTCAAGTAATAGTTTTGGAGATTTCTAGAATGCTTGCAAAATATTTTCCTGAAGAAATAATATAGAATTTAGAAATAAATTCTAACACATAAAAGCTATTATTTGTATTTGGAAATCAACCAAATATCTTTTGATAGGAGAGTCCTAACTGTATCATATATGTGTAGGTTTCCGGCAGTCATTTAAACTGTTGCTTATACTTAGAGCATGGGGAAATGGCAAAGTCATACTTAGACACAGAAAGGGGAAAATAGGAGTTTGCAATACAATTTACATGTCATATGTATAAAACAGATATTTTTTAGGCTGCATGGCCAAAGACAGAGAAATCTGAGTTGTCCAGAGGAGGCCCGTCATGTGACAGGATGTTTAGACTCCACTGAGCTGCTATCTATTATGGTTGTGAGCCTCCTGATCACCTGAGCTACAGGAAACTAGTGTTCCTTCTGAGTGCCACAGCAAAACGGTAAACCTTCAATCCCTAGATGACCGGGCTGCTAATAGTCAAATGGTTTCTTTTATATTCCGTGTGTGATGATTCGTGAATCTCTGGACCTAGGTTATCAATGCATTCTTAAAGGGTTACAATTTGGCAACAGTTCTGAATTAACAAGGAGAAGACATGTAAGTGTCCTCTGAGAAAGGACAGTTCTGAAGTCCGCTGTGGAAGGAAACAGACTCAGATTTCTCAGGCGTGAAAATAGGGTCAGAAAATTATTCTAAGAGACATAGGGGACGACCATGGCAGGATTAGGCTAAAGCAAACTTGACTCTGAATCTTGCATGGATATAAAACATGGTCCTGGACTCTTTTTGGTCATGTCTTTCTCACTTTTTAAAATTGATAATATTTACCTACATAATATTATAAATATGGGGTGAAAGGATTGCTATCAGCTCAGGGCCCCCAAGATCAAGTTCTCAGCACAAAGATTTACTTACCCAAGAGGGACAGAGGCCAGGGAATAAAAGACAAGGACAGGAGACAGAGGACAAGGGAGAAGGGGAAAGGAACAAGGGAGAGGGGGCAGAGATATTTGTCCTAGAGGGACAAAGAACCCTCTCTGGAGAGAGAGGAGACAGATGTGGCCCATAGGAAAATGGTGATTTATAAGGGTAAAGGGGGAAACCCGTGTTAGGATGACATGTTGAATTTTAATTGGGCGTGTTAATCAGGTGAGCCAAAAGGAGCTCTTGATGCTGAACTTCAATACTTTGAAAGTTGGACCTTGGTAGTCAGCCTCAGGAGGAGGAAGTGACCAAACAAAGGGATAGATAGACTTTGGGTGGCTATCTGAAGGGTTTTTAGCAAGGCAGAGGGAATAGAAGAGAAGGCAAGTCCTGCCAGAGCCACAGTTGTCAGACCTGGGCTGACTAGAGTCCCTTCAAGGGGGAGCTGGAGGATGGGCAGAAACACCTGGCTTCTGTCACATGCGCTCTACACCTCTCTTTACCTCGCCATCACAATATATGGAAACACGCAAAGTCAATGTGGCTGGTCTGCTCTCATGATGCAACTATGCTTCTTACTTAGTGTTTACAGTGCCGCATGCAGGTTTCCACGTCTAAATTAGTTCTGAATCAGTAGCCACCTATTACTTAAACTAATATCTGGGCATAAACTAACAACCACCCGTGCACTGTTCCATTTAGCCTCATCCTACACACCCAACTTCTATTGCCGACAGAAATGTCAAGAGCAGGGTACTAGTGATGCACCCACCACCCCACCCAGCACGACCACACATGGCCCACAGCCTCCCAGTAATGATTACCTCCACGGGCCTCCACAGAAATGATTGGCCAGCTCTCTGATATCAGAGATAAATGCCAAAACACATCCACACACAAAAGAGTGTCATGCCAAATCTTTCAGAGGCAAGTACACAAGCAGGTCTTCAAGGTAGCCTGTCTGGAGGACAAATCATGATGCTGAGAGAAAAGAGAGAAAAAGGACGCAGTGCTGGGGGATGTAGTCTCCAAATAAAGGCCAGTGGGCTACTGCACAGCCAGCTGCTCACAGGCGAGCCTGCCTGTGAATCACACACGGGCCTTACTTGAGATGTCGGCCTCAGTTGTTCTGATCCAATAAGTCTGTAGCTAGGACAAGGAATGGTATTTTTGGCCAAGGTCAAGACAGCACCGCCCCTGCTGGCCCTGGGAACACACGGGGAGAGTTACTGGTCTGTGTAATGCCTAAAATGAATTAAGGCTTTTCATATTTTCAATCTTCAACTGTTAGAATAGCATGGAATGGTCTCTTTAAAGGTTTGATGGAGCCTAACTGAGCAATTACCCTCATATTACCCCTATGCAAACACACACACACACACACACACACACACACACACACACACACACGACTGCTTAGATGATTGACTCTTGGTGGCCATCTCTTTTGATTAAGTTCTTTATTTCTTAGGTCCATTGATTGCTGCTTTATGGGGAAACGTTCTGTTTTATCTAAGTATTTATATCTACTGTGCTAGAATTAAATATGCTTTTGTATAATTATTCTCAGTTTTAGAGCATGCCCTCCTCACTTCTATCAGTGTTTTCACTTCTTCTTTGGTCACACAGCAAGAAGCTCTCTAGTCACCTTTTCACCCACACATGAGCAGTAGAGAGACAGAACAGGAAGTGGGCCCCAGCTGTAAGCCCTTAAGTCCCACCTCCAGTGAACAAGCTTGCTTCAGCTAGGTTCCACCTTCTAAAACGTTCTATAACCTCTCCAAACAGAGCCCTACCTGGGACCAAGTGTTGAAAGGCATGAGGCTGTAGGGGATACTTCTCACTCACACTACAGCAAATGTGATCAAGAATCAAGACATCTGCCAAGTTATGTGTCTAGTCCATAAATTAAGGAGTTTATAAAAGGTTATAACAGTACATATAGAAAGGTGTTTGTAAAGTTCTTTTTCTCTGTGTGTGTGTGTCTGTGTGTCTGTGTATGTGTGATGTGATGTGTAAATGTGTATTCATGCATATTTTTATGTGTGTGAGCAGTTACATATGGGATAGAGGTACACATGTGTGTATACACGTCCCAGCCCATGGACAATGTTCACAATCAGCCTCAATCACTCTTGTGTCTTCTTCATTGAGGCAGAGTTTCTTAATGCAACCCAGCACCCACGGGTATGGTGAGCCCTGTCCCTGCCTTCTGGAATTACAAGCAAGCCACAAATCCCAACCAGCATTTCCTCAGGGTCTGGGGATTCAAACTCCCAACCTCATGCTTGTGTGCTGAATACTTCAACCTCCGAGTCATCTTCCCAGATTAAATGCTTGCTTACAGATTTTCACTGTACAGGACTACAGGCCTTATTAGGACATCCGTAGATGTATACATGTACTGTGTTCATGGTCGCCCCATTACCTTTTTTCCCCTCCACTACTCTTCTTCCTCCTTCATATAGCCCCATTTCTGCTTTATGGGTGTGTGCATGCATGTTTGTATGTAACTCTGTTTTACACATGAGAAAAGTGCAGTATTTGTGTTTTTGACTTTGGCATGTTTGTTGTTTCGTGTGTATGTTTATGATTTCCATTTCCCTGCAAATGACATAATTTTATTCTTTGTGGATGAGTAAGACCTGGTTGAGCACACAGGTCACATTCACCTTTATTCCATCATCTGTTGATTGACAGGCATCTTCGGGGTTCTCTGCGTCTTCACTGTGGTCAATAGTGCTGCAGGAACACGGAAGTGCAGGGCATCTCTGTCCCACACTGACTTAGAATCCTTTAGATATGTACCCAGGAATGGTATATCATCTACTGCTTTTAATTTCAAAAGTTAGATTATTACCTGTTTCCTTTTTTTTCATTTAACATGCCATAAGAGACCAAACACTAATGGGCATCAAAATTCTAAATGATGTAACTCTCCAGTCTTCTCATAAAAAGCATCATTTCCTGCCTCAACAGTGCATAAATCAGCCACCCAACTGGGCAAATGATAACAAACATGTATGTCTCCCATGGCCCATGGCAACAGGGGCTCTGGCTGGCTTTGCTTCCAGATCAGTGCCTAGCTATGAATCAGCCGGGCAGCTCTCCAACCATGACTGGGCATGCTTCTGCGTCTGAGGAGGACTGCTTCTGGTCCAATGGTGTCTACTAGAACAATGGAGAAACTGTAGCATCCCATTCTATCCTCCTCCAGCAAGCCAGCCCAGGCATGCTATCATGCTATGGGCTGAGGAGTGGGGCCCAGAGCCAGCCCAGTGCCAGCGGCACTTAGCAGTCTTTGGCTTGCATCGTGTCTACCAACAACCAAAGCGCTGCTGCAGCTGAGCCTGGGCTCCCAGCAGAGATCCATGGCAGAGGGCATGAACCAGGGGAAGTGGCAAAACTTGCTGCTCCATGTACCTCTCACAGGCAGTACCCCTACTTCTACCACAGCCCTTGTCACTGTGAGGAGCCCAGGGACTTTAGTGGGGTAAGAAATAATTGGCATAACTGATACCACAAAAACCAGTGTTCTTTCTGCTGCTGATAGGATTGTTTACCTATGGAAGTCAAAGAGCTCGAAGTAAGAATCAGTCATAACCAATAAGGATTTATAGCAAGGTAGTTGGATTAAAAAATTAATAAATAAGCATAGAAAAATCAGGTCTTATTGGCATAATTAATTCCCTTAAAATATTGATTAAATACTGGCTGAATACAAGATAGTCCTGTGCAAAAGAATCGGAATTCTTTCCTCATGAAGCTCACACTTGCGCAGCAGAATTGGAAAATTAACTGCAAAGGAGAGGACAAGAGCTGTCGAGGAAAACCTCTTTTTCCAAATAAGATCATAGTTTCTGGGATTAGGGCCTGAACATGGCTTTCGTACGTACTGTAATATTAAACCTCCTAAAAAATAAGTAACCGTTTTAAAAGAGTTATAATGTCCATCCCTTGGACAGTGCAGTCCATGTATAGGCATTAGGAAGTGGTTGGGGAAAGCAATTCTGGCCTAGCTGTATCATAGGTAACATAAGAGCTGAGAAATAAAATGGAAAGTACCCAGCTTTAGACTGCACAGAGTGCTGGTCGGTCCTGCCAGAATTCGAATCTGAGGCTTTGAAAAGAAGGTCCTTGGAGTTGCAACCCCTGTGATAGTGTATCCATTTGTCCTTCATGCTTGGCATAACCAAGCATGATCCCATGTCGCCAGCCTCCCTGGTAGTCATTGCTCAACCTCAAGCGAGCAAAACCCACAAACTAGTCTCTCAAGTTCCTCATGTGGTGAGTGTCTGCTAAATTCCAGGAGTCCTGGAAGGTTCTGCCTCCGTGCCTGGGGCACATGGGATACTGGCTTGTCATTTGACTGGACCCAGCTAGAGATGTAATCAGTTGCTTTTCACAGAGCCATTGCTGAGTAAGTGAGAAAACAGCAGTGCTGCGCAGTCCAGGAGCTCAGATGCTGCGTGGGCAGTTCAAGGACAACCAAAGAGGTCTACTGCCCTGCTCCCACTTCCCTATATTCCCAGGGTGTGTGAGCAAGTGGGAGTGCACTGAAAAGGGCCACAGCTCCCTTATCTGAAGAAATAGCATGCCCTGAGTGGTATACTCTGGCGTGTTTGCTTATGGGGGGAAAGGAGTACTTGCCCAGAATCTCAAGGCTTCCTGGGATTTCTATTAAGAACTCATATGTACTCATGATAAGTCTCCAGATGCTCCCGTTTCAGCCTGACAAGAAACTCTGTCCCTTCAGTCATGGGAAGTGTTTAAGTAACAGGGGTGGGGAATTACACCAGTGACTCCAGGCAAGCCAAGTGGATAGAGAGTGAGTCCTAAAGGCTGTAGATTATAGAGGTGTCTGTTCCAACTCCAGGATGTTCACACACAGCTCACGGTGAATTGCTTGGAAAGCATCTTCGGTTCAAGTGACTGAACCCTCCTGCTCCATGCAGAAGTGAGACTGACCCTGCTGGGGCTCTTAAGGGTGTGTGTGTGTGTGTGTGTGTGTGTGTGTGTGTGTGTGTGTGTGTG